>BSAI01004273.1:26692-38601 GCA_036245035.1 Adrianichthys oophorus | reverse complement strand
TAAACTGATTTAAATTATTGGAAAATCAGTCCATCAATCATCCACACTTCCATCTCGTCAAATCAGTTATTTCTCTCCTCTCTCATGTTTATGTTGTTTTGTTGTGTTTGTTTTTTCTTGTTTTTCTTTTCTTTTTTCCTCTTTTTATTCCCCCCCTCTTCCCCCCTCCTCCTCATATTTAAATCAACTAAAGGCAACACATCCCCGGTAAGGACCCATTTACACATGCACGAGACATGCGCGCGCACGTACACGCGATCCCGCACGCACTCGCCGACATACCGCAAACACCTCACATAGGCTCATATAGGACACATACAACAAGTAACTCACACAGCCAGGAAACATTCACGCGCACAAGCACACAGCGCTCCTCTGCGCATTGGTCAGCGGGCACGCGCACAGGACTCACAGACGCACGCGCATTACTTAGCATAACACTCTCTCAGTCAGTGCAGTCATGTCCAGTCTGAACATCTTTAGCTGGAATGTGCGTGGACTTGGCTCTGGGCCAAAGAGGCTGAAAGTTTTCAACCATCTGAATGATCTAAAAGCAGATCTAGTTTTACTGCAGGAGACCCACTTATCCAGATCAGCTGATCATCTCCTGTGCTGCTCACAATTCCCATTCATCTACTCAGCTAGTTACAACTCCAAACAAAGAGGAGTTGCTATTTTGATTCATAAAAATATGACTTTTACTCATAAGAACACAATTGTTGATCCAGAAGGCAGATTTGTAATTATTAACATATCATTTCAGAATAAAGATTTTTGTATAGCCAGTATCTATGGTCCCAATGCTGATGAATCCTCCTTCTTTCACAGATTCTTCACCTCACTTTCGGTTCATGCTGACTCCACAATAATTATAGGAGGAGACCTCAACTTGGTCCTTGATCCTGAACTTGACAGACTCAGCACAGCAGGACACCAGCGCACATGGCGTTCTGCAAGTATTTTGAAGCAGTACATGGATGAGTTGGGTCTCTGCGACGCTTGGCGCTCATGTCATCCAAACACTAAAGGGTTCACTTTCTTTTCTCCAGTTCACCACTCACAGTCTCGCTTAGATTACTTATTAGTCAGTAATTCTCTTTTAAAAGATATCAAGGATTCCAACATTCATCCAATTATCATTAGTGATCATGCACCAGTTTCTGTAAATATTTCTAGAGATCTACCCACACCTTCAGGCTTAACCTGGAGGTTTAACACTTCTCTGTTAAAAGATCAAGAGTTTATTCAATTCTTTAAAAAAGAGTGGGCAACCTTCTTAGAATTTAATGATACTCCGGGTATTTCACCATGTGTTCTTTGGGAAACAGCAAAAGCAGTGATGAGAGGAAAAATTCTTTCTTATTCAACAAATAAAAAACACAAAGAGAAAGCAGATTTATTAGAAATAGAAAATAAAATCAAAGATCTAGAGGCTGCTTATGCTGCTTCTGCACAAGAACACATTCTGGGAGATCTGAAAAATTTAAAGCTTCAGTTAAATGACATCATCAATAAACAAACACAATTCCAAATACAAAAACTTCGACTCGAAAATTTTGATAACTCAAACAAATCGGGTAAATTTTTAGCTAATCAGCTTAAAATTAATAAAGAAAAATCAACAATTACCTCTATTATGGACCAGACAGGAACTGTCACTCACGACCCGGTTAAAATCAATAAAACGTTTAAAGATTTTTATAAAAACCTATACACATCACAGGTCAATCCATCAGAACAAAGTATTAACTCATTTCTTAATAATGTAACTCTACCCAGATTAAATGAGGATCAAAGCTCAAATTTAGACTCTCCGCTCTCATTGGCTGAACTTCATGAAGCTCTGTTACTGATGCCCAACAACAAAGCTCCAGGGCCTGATGGCTTTCCTGCTGAGTTTTATAAAGAATTCTGGGAACAGCTGGCACAAACTTTTTATAATGGTTACTTTTATCAAGGAAAGCCAATCACTGCCACCTCACATGAATTCAGCTAACATAATCCTCCTTCTCAAACCAGAAAAAGATCCCACAATTCCTTCAAGCTATCGCCCCATTTCTCTAATCAATGCAGACGTAAAAATTATTTGCAAAGCACTCGCGCAGAGAATGGAAAAAATCACTCCTCATATAATTCATCATGATCAAACTGGATTCATCAAAGGTAGACACTCAAGTGATAACGTCCGCAGACTTGTTAACATAATAGATTTTGCCACTATTAAAAACCAGGAAACAACCATACTCTCATTGGATGCTGAAAAAGCATTTGACAGAGTAAACTGGAAGTTCCTCATTGCTGCCCTCCATAAGTTTGGGTTTGGGGAATCCTTCATTGATTGGATTAAAATATTATATCACAACCCAAATGCATCAGTCAGAACCAACAAACAGACTTCTGACCAGACAGGGTTGTCCACTGTCCCCCTCTCTTTTTGCTATATTTATTGAACCTTTGGCTGCAACAATAAAGTCTTTATGCAGATGACATACTACTTTTTCTGAGTAATTCACATTCCATTAGTGAAACAACAACAACTATTAATGAATTCCCCTCCATCTCAGACTACTCAATTAACTGGCAGGGCAGGGCAGGCAACAAGGAGCAGAATCAGGAATGAAGCAGGGTCAGGTGGTCAGAACAGATTAGACTGCGCTGTATGCTGGCAGAACAACACAGACAATACTTCACACTGAGTGTTTGTCAGAGCAGTGCTTAAATGTCTTGGTGGCTGATGACGTGATGAGGACCATGTGTGGACATGGCTGCAGTCAGTATTCAGGTGATGGCTCTCGCCGATGACCAGAGGGAGAGACAGAGCGTTGTCTCCTGACAGTTTCAGTCACACAGGAGGAGACAGAGACCACTTCAGAACCTGTTTTGGAAGTTCAGGATGCAGAGCTAAACATTTCCACAGACGCTGAAGGCCCATTTGCATCTTATCCACAAAAGAAAGAAACATCAGCTTTGCACATCATTGTAAATTACTAGTCTAGTAGATATGGTATATATTTTCAGTCAGTTGCAATGTGTACGTAATATCATAATATGCATGACAATCCATCCTGCCTCAACAAATTCCGCAAACACTTAATTATTCACAATATATGAGTCTTATTAGGATTACGAACAGCAAAAAAATCCCCATCCATTACAGTGGCTTTAGTGGATTAGGAACTCCCCACTGACCCAGCTAACTGGCCCTTATCCAAGATTGACAGGAATCAAACACATCTGGTTTACAGAGGACCAAGTGAGGTGATATCCACATTTGTTTTTCCCAGTAATGACAATGATGGAAGAAATTGCCACCACCTGTCCTTCAAAAATACGTTAGTTAGTGGAGAAGAGGTGAGAAGAACATGGTTGGTGTACTCGGGAAAAATTATAGGCTCTTCTCTTTTTGCTGCAAACTTTTTTCCAAAAAGAAACTTAGTTTAACAAACCCTGGATTGAATGACTGGAAGCATGCAAGTTCTTTGATCACCTCACATGATAATAGTCCAGCTCATATCCACTGCATGAAAACTTGGAAAGAATTAGCTTTATGGATAGAAATAAAAAGGAGAAACAATCGCTGAGTGGTCAAGTTATGCAGAAATTTGCTGAAAACTGCAGTATTGTATAGTATGGCAGATCAGATGAAAAGTATGAAAGGAAGGTGTAGGCCTTGAGGAACAAAGGATGTGCGATGAGCTGGATAAAATGGTGGGTGCTCAGTTACAGAAACATCTTATCCTATTCAGTAGATGAATGAATAAATGAAAGAAACTTTCTTTATATAGCGTTTTACAACTCCTTCAGGGTACCTAAGTGCTTCACAATAAAAGAAAGACAAAAGAAGTTTAAAAGTTGGCAAATTGAGAACAAAATAAAAACAGTGTAAAGTTACTAAAAGCAATTAGCGGTAAAATAAGAAAAAGGCAAATAAGAAAGCAAAAAAAAAAACAAAAGAAAAGAAAATGGCACTGACATTGAAAAATCATACTAAAAAAGTAAGTTTTTTGTTAACATTCTAAAAACATGCACAGTTCTGCAGGAATGCTATTCCAAAACTCAGGGCCGGCAATGGAAAAAGCACGATCACCCCAGTGTTTCTGTCGTGACCATGGGTACATGAAGCAAATGTTGGTTAACAGACCTTAAAACTTTAGTATGTTATGAACAGTCAAAAACTTTGTTAAGTAAACTGGGGGCAACGCTATGAATAGCTTTAAAAACAAAATGAACAGGGAGCTTGTGAAGTGTTTATTTCCCATTTTCCTGTAATTCCATTTGAAGTGAAAGTGAGTGCCATAGGACATAAAGTCCCTTAACGTGTATGTAGTGTGAGGGAAGGATGGAAAATAAGAGGAAGTCTTGAGGTGGAGGGAGATGGGAAGGGTTAGGGTAGGGGAGAGGGGGGGAGGTGAAGAGTGAACAGGAGCGAGCAGAGCCAGCGCGGCAAACCCGATCACAGCAGGTGAGGCAGAGGAGCAGTAAATTAAATAATCTCTGATTACTAGCTAGCCTGGCAATAATTCTGTCCAAAGAGGAATGTTTTAAGTCTAACTTTGAATGTAGAAACTGTGTCGGCGTCTCTTACATGAGCTGGGAGTTTATTCCATAAAACAGGAGCTTGGTGGATAAAGGCTCTACCTCCAACTGTACTTTTAGAGATTCTAGGAACCACAAACAGTCCTGCATTTTGTGAGTGAAGTGTTCTGTTTGGTTGGTAAGGCTCTATGAGATCTTTAATATAGGATGGGGCCATACCATTCAAGGCCTTATAGATTAGCAGGAGGATTTAGAACTTGATTCTAGATTGAACTGGGAGCCAGTGAAGAGAAGCTAACACATGAGTAATGTGTTCTCTTCTGCTGGTTCCTGCTAACAATCTAGCTGCTGCATTTTGAACAAGCTGAAGACTTTTTAAAGAACTTTTAGGACACGCTGCTAGCAAAGAGTTACAGTAATCCATCCTAGACGTAACAAATGCATGGATGAGTTTTTCAGCATCGCTTCTAGATAAAATATTTCTAATCCTAGAAATATTGCGTAGGTGAAAAAATGCAGATTTACATGCCTGTGATATGTGAGCCTTAAATGATAAATCCTGGTCAAATAAAACCCCCAGGTTTCTAACTGTAGAATTTGAGGCTATATTGACACCATCCAGGGAGACCATCTGAACAGGTAGGGTATCTCTGAGGTATTTTGGACCTAGTATAATGACCTCAGTTTTTTCAGGGTTTAGGAGGAGGTCATTAACTGTCATCCAAATCTTGATGTCACTAATGCAGTCTTACGTTTTTCTAAGCAGTAATTCTGGTTGGGTTTAATGGATAGATACAACTGTGTATTATCCGCATAACAGTGAAAATTAATCCCGTGTTTCCTGATTATTTTCCCTAGAGGCACCATAAACAGGATGGGTCCTAGAACTGAGCCCTGTGGGACTCCGTAGCTAACTCGACTATAATGGGAGGAATGTCCATTTACATGAACAAACTGATACCTATCAGATAAATAGGATTTAAACCATTGAAGGGCAGATCCTCTGATCCGTATGTCATGCTCTAGTCTCTGGAGTAAGATGCTGTGGTCTATAGTGTCAAAGGCTGCACTAAGATCTAACAGGACCAGAATAGAGATTAGTCACTTTTCTGTGGCCAGTAACAAGTCATTAGTGACTCTAACTAGTGCAGTTTCAGTGCTATGGTGAGGTCTGAACCCTGACTGGAAATCTTCAAAGAGGCTATTGTCCTGTAGGTGGCAGTATAGCTGTTTAACTACAACTCTTTCTAATATCTTTGAGATAAAGGGGAGATTTGATATTGGTCTATAGTTGGCCAGAATGCCAGGATCTAAACTGGACTTTTTCAGAAGAGGTTTAACACCTGCATATTTAAAAGACTGTGGTACATAACCTGTTTCTAGAGAAGTATTTATAATAGTTAAAATGGATTCATTAATTAAGGGGAAGGTTTCTTTAAAAAGCTTAGTGGGGATTGGGTCTAAAAGACAAGTTGAAGTTTTGGAGGATGTAATGACTGATGTTAATTCTGCTTGATCTACAGCAGTGAAGGAGTCTAATGTTACAGAGGTTTCAATAGATGCCTTCATTTCTACTGTTTCAGCCTGCTCTGGGATGATAGTAGGGATAACTTTGTTCAGCTTTTGTTTAATATTTAGGATTTTACGATTGAAGAATGAAAGAAATTCGTCAGAGCTGAGAGTAGCAGGAATATGTGGTTCCACTGAGCTGTGACTGCTGGTCAGTATGGTTATAGTACTAAAAAGAAATCTTGTATTATTTCCATTCTGTGCTATTAAAGCTGAATAGTATTGGGTTCTGGCTTTACGCAGAGATTTTTTATCATTTAAAAGGCTATATTTCCAGCTATTCAGAGACTGCTCTGAGCCGGATCGGCGCCATTCTCTTTCTAACTTACAGGTTACTTGGTTAAGGGAACGTGTTTCAGCGTTAAACCACGGTGATACTCGGTTTTGTCTAAATAGTTTTAGTTTCAAAGGAGCAACAACATCAAGTGTTCTCCTGAGGGCCTCCATGGAGTCATCAACAAACTGATAATTTTTTCAGGGACTGAAACTGTGGAGCTGCTCTCAGAGTGTATGCTCAGCATGTTACTAAGTATTGGTTGGACTGTAAGTTTAAATTCAGATACAGAACGGTCAGTCAATGTTCTTCTGAGCTGTTCTTTATTTATTGAAGCGGTGGAATTCTCTAGAACAAACTGAAAGGTGATTAGAAAGTGATCTGAGAGTATGGGGTTATGAGGGAGCACACTCAGCTGATCTCTATACCATGAGTTAAAACAAGGTCCAGGGTGTGCTTGTGACAGTGAGTGGGTTCCTTAACAATAAAGACCGTGGGTGACTGTGTTGCAGTGGTAGGGCGGTTGGCCTCTGATCAGAATATTGAAGGTTTGATTCCCACCTTGCCCGCCCATATGTGTCCTTGGGCAAGACACTGAACCTCACATTGCCTCTGCTGGTTAGGGTTAGGTTGGCGCTAGTGTTCGGCAGCAGAGCTGCCATCAGTGTGTGAATGGGTGAATGGAACAGTGACTGAAAAGCACTTTGGGCTTGTAAGAAAGGTAGAAAAGAGTACAAGTGTATGACATTTACTACTACTACTTCTACTGAGTGACACACCCCACAGAGAGTCTCAGAGGTGGGATTGTCAGCAGAACTCATCCTAAGGCTCGGTGTTGAAGGTCAGAAGCTGCAATTCTTGGTGGATAGTGGAGCCTTCCACCAGCTGATCAACTAAATCCACAGACTGGTGAGCTTCTCTTGGAAGCAACAACACTTGCAGTTTATGTCACTGCTGCACATTTCAGTTGGTGGACAGAGGATCATTCATTCATTCATTTTCCAATCCGCTTTATCCCTTTCGGGGTCACGGGGTTGTCGGAGCCTAACCCGGCTACTCATGGGCGAAGGCAGGGTACACCCCTGGACTGGTCGCCTGTCTGTCGCAGGGGCGGACAGAGGATCTGCCACAGCATTGTGCACTCAAAGGCAGCACCAGTCAAGAGTCAACCATGTGTGTTCCTGGTGGATTTTCAGTCAGCTTTCTGAATGGAACTAGTGTTCACGGCTTGCACACTGCAACTTCTCATGGACAGGGGCTGGTGCTCCCTCAATGGGACAAAAACAGACATTATTGGGCCATACTATGGCCACAGGTCCCAGTAGGTGGGGTCTGTTCATCTTGTATTTACAATGGAAGTCTTGGATTGTGTCCCCCCACCCCTACACATTGTCAATCGATCTACTCCATGCTACACTCTACTACGATCGCAAGGAGGTTCTCATTTATGAAGAGAGATTTTTTGAACAATTGCCTGCCGAACACTGAGAAATTTGAATGAGTGATATATTTATCGTTGAGGAGGGAGTCGCTGCACATGTTCCAACTCTGAAACCTCTCAAAGGGTATATAATGGTGTCTGAAGAGGTTCCACACACAAGTGGGCTCTGCAGGCGACAGATTTGGGTCACACACACCAAGCGTCAGTATCTCATCATCATTCAAAGCATATAGTATACACACGACAGCCAAAAGATTTCAGTGTGGGAATAAAAACATATTTTGCGCTGACAAGGCAGAGAGATGACAAATCAGGACTACCCCAGTGATGTTAGAAACTCTTCTTAACACATCATGGTCCAAAGGGCCTACAGATGTTGGGTTTTGCCATGAATGTTCACCTGTATGATTCATAGTGTCTGCCTCCTCCCCAATTTAGATTCCACAATATCCTCAATATCCTCAGAAGCAGAAGATGGGAGAGCTGATACCATTCAGGGTTAATTAAAAAAGGGGTTTTTGGAACCTTTTTGTTGTGCTTTAAACACACCAGTATTTCTAACCAATGCCTCTGTTCAGACTTTCTTCACATGGATCGATTTAGCACACGCTTTTTTTCAGCATCCCTTTGCAAACTGCTGCAACATGTTCTCTTTCACTTTTAGACGCCTGAGACTGAGACTTCCCCAAAGTTTTAATCTATCTACTGGGTTGTTCAGTCAGGTGCTGTGTTGCTGCAGTGGACTGGGGTGACTAGACGTGCTGTCGTGGAACTGAAGGCGGCGATGGCCGGGGCTGTGGGATTAGCTTTGCCTGATTATCTGCCGCCTTTCTTTTGGAGGTTTCTGAAGCAGATTGAGTGGTGCTTGGTGTCCTGTTTAAGAAATAGGGGGGAGGAGAATTGTGTGGATGCTTTCAATTCTTGGGGATTAAGTAGAATTTCATGATGCAGGATGTTTTTAGGAAAATTGCATGGAGGCATTTTTTAATTTTTGAGAATGCAATAAATTTTTATTGGTGCATTTTAATTTTTATGAAATGGAGAAACGTGGTTGGCAATGACACAGGACAATAAATATATTATGTTCCAACATAAAATGGGTTTTCTGAAAATATACGATCAGACAATGGTACACAATTTGAAAAATATATTAATAAACAAATGAAACGCAGATTTTCAGTGGAAACAGGAAAATATTCTTGATAACCATAGCTCTGTTGAAAATACAATAAAACAGATCATAATACAGTGATCTCTGGCTGCATTTTGTGGTTGTCAGGCGACAGCAGCTCATTATGAAAACAATGCACCAGCAGATCGTTTTAGACCCAGAAGTGGTGGAAAACAGCCCAGATAGGAGCAGCAGATATATCGCTCCACTCATTAGCTGTAAAAAAAAAAAAGGTCAATTTTTGTCAAAATTGGTTGATAATAAGAGGATAACGAAACAAAAACAGCTAAGCTAAAGTAAGCAGATGGCTGGCGGGCAGCAGCAGAGAGAGGGGATCCTCTGCCGTTTGCTCAGGAGTTTTTATTTTATCATTCTCTTCTTAAAATCTCTCTTTTTTTCAACAAACATGGCCTTTTTTACACCTAATATGAAGGGTGTCTGGTGCTCTTTTTTTCCCACCACTTCGGGGTCTGTTGCATTTTTCATACACTCCGCTGTTGTCACCTGGCCACCTGTTGTTGTTCTCAGCAGTTGTTATCAAGATAGTTTCCCTGCAAGGAGATCAATAACATATTAAAAACTTTAATTCAGTTTTAGTTTCATAAATTAGCCTCAACGCGCATGCTCACTCAGTTAAATTGATGTTTATGCCTGTGACCCTGTGACGTATTTTTGATCGTTTTTAACAGGAGAAATTCGTATTCAAGACAAAAAAAAGACAAATCCTATTCAAAGTAGACATGTTAAACGTAAAACTGAATGTTGGAGATTTTTCTGCAAAAGTTGTGCACAAAGTATAAATTTGTGTCTTTATAAATACGTTTCTTTTTGACAGCTGTAAGACCTCATAGAAAAGTTTCAGGAAACGTAAGAAAACAAATCCGGTTCCTTGTCCCCGGGCCCTGCAGGTGACCGTGAGGCTCTGATTTTCATTGATGAAACGCCTCCATGAACGCGCAGCAGCTGCAGTACTGCGCTGCGGCCACAGGGGTCGCCAGAACCGCAGCAGGAGGCTCCGGTCCGGCCGCGCTCTCCATGTTGAAACGGAGCAGCTCCTCTCTCCTCTGGCACACTCCCGTCCTCGCTCTCAGCCGAAACGCCTCCGCCGGCGGGGAGCCATGACCCCGGACTCTGACGGAGGCTGTGACCGTGGATAAGCGCCTCCCCGGCCCGGCCCGTAAGTTTCCGTCCGCCGCCGCCTGACAGCGAGGCGACCTCGCTATTTTTAGAAACGTGTTTTTATTTGTCGAGCCCACGTTTTTACGCGCTAACTGGCGCTAGCTAGCGGAGCTGTCGTTACTGCTGGGGGGTGGGGGGCTCCGTTGGCGGCGCGAGCGCCTTTCCGGGGGGGGCGCTCAGCTGTGGTCCCCCGTCAGCTGAGCGGATGAACCGGATCGAGGCTAGCGCTCCGAGCTAAAGGGAACCCGCACGTTCAGCCCGCGCGCTCAGTGCGGGTGTCACCAGGAGCCCAACCCACGCCGTGGGGGGAGGGGGGCGGTAACGGTTCCGTGTTCTCGCGCCCCGCCGGAGGGTCTGCGATGTCGCAGTTTCATGATAACGGTCGAAGCGCGCGCGCCACGCGCCCAGAGGAGACCGAACCGAGGAGGCCCAAACCGCCAGATGCAGTGCTTCCCGCGAATGCAGCCTCGCGCCTGTCTGACACGAGCCGCCCGGTTCCGCGCGCGCGCGCGTGCACTCTGGAGCTAGTCCGAGTGTCTGATGAATTACGTGAAGCATTTCTGCTGTTTGGAGAGTTCTGTTTGTCTTTCATGCACCAAGACCTTCTCCTTTCTGAATGTTTGGACCTGGAAGAAGGCCCGGATGAAGGAGCATCCTGCTCCTCACACCAGGAGGAGGTCTGCTCCGCTGGACTCTGAGGGTCAGTCGGAGCCCCTTCATCCAGCAGCAGTTCCTTCACTGAACAGAACATCTGAACAGTTCAGCATCAAGTTTCTGGAATCCGTTTGTCAGAAACAGGAAATTACGTTTTGAAGAGGAGGGGGCGGGCTTGACCAGTGGTCTTGAGGGAATTGCAGAAGATCAGGAAAAAGGCTTAAAAGGTCCTTTAGTTCCTCCTGGAAGGTCTGGTTGGTGCTGAAGCTCTCCTGGACCACAGCCCAACAGGGGCGCTCCAGCGCTGCTGTGCACGCTCAGGCTGCATGTGGTGTCGATTGCAGAGATGAGAGCATGGAAAACATTTAAAGGTCATGAATGCTGGTGGTGGCGTTGGAGGTGGGCCATGGAAGCAGACGCTGTTTCCCTCCTTCTTTCAGTCCTAATGTTCTAGAACTGAACATCCGGAGTTGACCCGCTGTGTTCTGATTTGTGTCCACCTGAAGTCTGGCCATGCCGTGGGACGGGCTGCCACGCCCTAATTAGGCTGGGATCTATGAGGGTATTGGTTCCTAAGCCTATCAAGTAGAACCTGGGCTTTGCTCTCGAGAATGATAAACAGGGAGGAAGAGCGTCAGAGTGGGAGGAGCTATCTGCTGCTTTCATCACAGTTTTTCTCCAGCAGGAAGATGGACCTCCATCCAAGGTTCTGAGGTCTACAAGCGACTCAGTAGTGATTCTCTGATGGTCAGTCTGACCTGCAGATTGTCCAAACACTGCTGAACACTGGCGTGATCTTTGACTGTTGCCAATTCTGTGGAATGATCCAGATTCTCCTCAAAGCTGATCACCGTCTGATTTATCGATGGTTTCAGGACTATCAATGAAGCTGCAGGTTCAGGTCTTTTAAAAAAAGAATTTGACCTCATACTGTATGTTTTCTGAATGCTATTCCATGTTGATGGTTCCAGGTTCACCCGTAACAGCTTTTACACGCGCGCACATACGCACACATACACGCACATACACACATACGCGCACATACACGCACATACGCACACATACACGCACATACGCACACATAC
>BSAI01004273.1:0-26150 GCA_036245035.1 Adrianichthys oophorus | reverse complement strand
ACACATACACGCGCACACATACACGCGCACACATACGCGCACATACACGCGCACATACACGCACACATATACGCACACATACATGCGCACACATACGCGCACATACGCACATACACACACATACGCACAAATATGCACACATACACACACATACGCACACGTACGCACACATACGCACACGTACGCGCACGTACGCGCACATACGCGCACGTACGCGCACATACGCGCACGTACGCGCACATACGCGCACATACGCGCACATACGCACACATACACACACATATGCACACATACACGTATCATGTACAAACCACTGGACGACACTAAAACAGGTTTTAAATTTCCACCTCTGAACAGACTTTGGCCTCTTTAGGTTGTAGCCTGCTTCTAAAGCTGAGAAGGTCCTCAAGAACAGAAGGATTCAGTTCAGGCAGACGAGTCACATGACCAGAGGTAAGAGCTGCAGGTCCGCCAGGACTCTCCCAAAACCAAGGCAAGTTCTTTTGTCTGTAGAGGATTTTGTTTTGATCTGCAGAAATGGGAAAGTGTTGACAGAACCTGATCCATCAGGACATTTGCCCAGCCCTCAGATTTAGCCAGAACGTCTGTTAGAAAAACGTCTGTAGAAGAAAGCTGAAAGGAACCCCCCCCCCTTACCCCCACATGCTGCTGCTGCACAGGTGAAACCCCCCCACCGTCTCTGCGGGCTGAAAGATGGCGGGCTGCTGGCGTGCAGCCGGCTGTTGTTTGATCCTCTTAGTCTCTGTGAGATTATTGAAAGTGAGCCGGGTTGCGGGGATGACGCCGTTTTTGCTGCCAGATTACGTTGGTCTTCTCCAGCATGTGGAGGTTCTGACTCCAGAACTCGTTCTGACACCACAGAAACAGGAAGTTTCAGGCTTTCTACTCCACAGGTGTAGAGAGGATGACAGCTGATCATCTGGACACAGATCAGAACTGGATCAGCTGATCCACAGAACTGGAAGTGGATTCGTGTGGAACCATCAGAGTTGTGTTGCTGTGTGAACAGAACCAGCAGCGAGGCTTCATGAAGCTGGTGAGGAGGAGCTGTGCTTTAGTCTGCATTCATACCATAAATGTTTTGAGTTCAGTGTTATCATTTATCCTCCTTACCAGACCAGAGCAACACATCGAAGGGAAAGATTCTTTGATTCAAATTTCTCTCATTTCAAATGGTTTGTTTTCATTCTGTTTGTTGTTCTAATAATCATTACTATGGTTACTGTTTTGTCAGCACTCAGTTTATTTTTTGGGATCTCCTGCTCTCCGTTCCTCTGGATCCAGTTCTACCCACAGCCTCATGAGGACAGAGCAGAAGCTGCTGTGAGGACGCTATTGCTTTTTCTCTGAGGAGAAGGAATGTGGAGCAGCTGCAGTGCTGCTGGTCTTGTTGCTGGTCAACCGAAGTTTTTCTTCATTCGTTAATTTGACCTTAAGAGCCTTGAGGCATGTGTGTGTGCAGCATGTGAAGCTCTTGCTGTTTGTGTGTGTAAATGTCTGTGTGTGCATCTGCATGCATTAGGATCTGAAGCAGTAATCTTTCCACATTTGCTTTCATGCTGACTTTGATGGTCATCCTGGACGCCGATGCCCCTCTGGGGTAAATGTAGGTCACACAGGCTGGTGTTGTTGTGACAGGGGTTTAACATTGTGCAAACACTGAGGGGCTGTGGGGTCTGGAACTAATCTGTGTTGTTGTATTAGGGGTATTCTGATGGTGGACGGCGTTGCACTACTTTAGATCTGAGCATTCGGTCTTTGTTCCTATTGTGTCTACTGTTGTGTGTTTGTGTATGTGTAAGGATTGTGCAGCAATGCTTCACACATACAATAACTGACTACTAGCCTTTATGTGTTTCCCTAAATATTTATGCCTTCGTTTAGACCAAGAAAAAGGAGGTAGAGTCAGATTGGTTGGGCATTTTACCAACACGCAGGTTCACAGGTTACAACCTACAACCTATGAAGGTACCATGGAGGAACTTTTGAATCGGGTGTTCAACTCCTGGGATATTTGCGTCTGAAGTTAGATGGATGAGCTTGTTTGAGCATTTATGTGAACGTATACAGCTCATGGAGGAAAAAATAACGTTCCTGTTGTGCTTTGTGATCCAAAAAAAACAATGAGAGAGAGTGAGTACGACGCGTCAATTATACTTATTAGTGTTGATGATTTTTTTGTAGCCGATTAGTCGACTAATAATTGACAGCCCTACTTCACACATTCAGGTAGGCGGTGCCCCCCCTCCCCGAGGGACAAATGAAGTTTTGTTTGTTTGTTTGTTTTAATTCCTATTGTTATTTTAGTGTCTGGAGCTGGTTAGACATTTTCGGGTTCGACGGCTAACACAGTTCCTCTGTTATTTGTTTGACAGACAGAAACCAGCCTGTTGGACCTCGTCTGCAGGACCCTCCAGATCAAATGAATCCTGTGTCATTGACCTGTTCTGGGTTTTAAAGCTGCAGACTTCTGATGGACCAATCAGGAGGAGCTGTGAAAAAGAGGAACTGAGTAAGTATGACCTCTGACCTCAGGGTCTGGATTTTAACATTGCTGCAGAAGTCTGCGTCTTCTTCAAGATTGTGACAGACTCTTTGTTTCTTCTCTAACTCAAGTGTTTTTTATAGAAAGTTTTATCTTTTGAAAACGTAAATTAATGGATAAAGTAGAGGATATTAATGATTGATTTTGATTCATTTTTTAAAATTTGTCGTCAAAACCAAATTTGATCTGATTTTGATTTGAAATGGTTTATTTCAAACAATCAGGCAAGAAAAAACAATAATGTAACACAATCAACAAATGTTTAAATGCATTAAAACCTGTCAAACAGGATAACTAGGCATCAAATGATAGATGGCTTGAAAGGGAGTGAGAGGAAACAAACTCATATAATCTCACCCCGACTCGACCACACCATTTACTTTACATTTGTTAACAATATCCGGTTTGTAACTTACAATCAGATGTTAATACCGTACCAACATAGATTTTGGTCATTAAGCATCCTTAAGTAACAGTGAACTACATTGCTATGTATGTAGAAATAACGCTAGTTTAAACTTGTCTTTAGCTTATGCTGAAATAAAAGAAACAAATAAAAGAACAAACATTTTTTTTTGTTTTTAAAAAAAAATCTTTCACATAACTAGTAATATTAGCAACACAAACATTGAACTTTTATGTAAAAAAATACATTTGTACATTAAAAACAGTTCAAGTCTAGTAAAAACTAATATATAAAAATAATAATTCTCGGATTGGAGTTTCAATAAAAAGAAAAATATAAAGAGCTGCTTACAGTCAGATCGAAAATAAAACAATAATTGACAAATCTTTATTGCGGTGTAAAACCAGAAACGTGCCTCCAGTGGCCTTTCAGGAAGATGTTGGTACTTCCTGTTTGGCTTCATTGCTCTGTTACTTTGTAGAGATGAGCCATGACACCAGTGTCATCTGCAAACCTGGTGATGTCCAAAAGTGGAGTCATGCCATCTGGACCTTAGATCTTCTTCCTTGAAACGTTCTGGAAGAAGATTTAGGATCCAAATGCTACCACTCAACTACAAGACGTCACCTGGATTAAAGAGAACCTTCAGCAACAAACCCGACGATGGTGTTTCTTGGTGGGTGGTAGTTCAGTCTGAGAGTCTGAGACCCAACTTTGACTTCTGGGTTTAGAACTAAGGTCCAGAGGCCATGGACTTGGAGGACTTCTAGCTTTGACATCATTCTGCAAAGAAGCAGCAGCTTCAGGTGGAGTAGAGCCATGGTGATGGCGATCTCTGTAGATTTGTTTGCCAAATGAAGATGTGAAACAGGAAATGATGCGACTGCGTCTTCCTGAGCCCTTTGTGGTGATACAGCTGGTCTGGGTGGAGCTGTAGACGGGTCTAGGACCTAAATAAAGGTGAAGATCAGCTGTTCTGAACTTCAGCATCTGCCCACATCCGTCCTCTACAGCGAGGGAGGGGCTGCATATTCCTCCTCAGTAGCTCACTTTTGGAGCAGGTGGAGGCTTGGTCAAGTACCACTGTACCTACACCCACCAAAGTGTGATCGTGTTCTTCTAGAGGCTGGAACCAGCAACCCTCCAGCCAGAGGTCCCTGTTGCCAGTCAGGACTCTTTCAGAGCAACTTTAGAACATGACTCATCATCTTCGGTCAGCCGCTGTGGAAGAGCGCTTGCTGAAACCTCCAAGAGGTTTTCAGAAGGCGCTTTTGTTCAGCAGAGCTGTGGAAAGGGGCCTGCTTTTGGACAGAGGAACTCTGTGGAGCAGCATCACTGTTGGTTCTTTATCCGTTACTGCCTTGCACAGTGACATGGCGTGGACAGGCGCACAGAGAGGCTTTGTTGGCGTGGAGCAGGACAGGGTTGGAGTGAGGTGGAGGAGGGATGAGGTTAGACAGAAAACAATAATGTGAAGTTTGAACATCCAGAGAAAGGAGCGACCTTCTGACCTCTGCGTCTCCTTCCCCTCGTCAACAGGCTGGGATCTTCTCCATGTAGAGGACAAGCCATCAGGATGAAGGAGGAGAATTTGTTCCATCGGAGGCTTTCTTTGTGCCCCAGTGCCACCTCACCGCCCACGCTTGACCCACAGACCCTCACCCGAAACCTGTCTTATGGAGGAGACAACGACCTGTCCAGTATCAGCCCAGGTATGGATGATGTCGAGACGTTTGGCTGCGCCTGCTGCTGCCTTCAGCTGCTTTGACTGTTTGTCAGCAGAAGCTCACGCCATGCACGTTTCTATGTGATGTGTGTCCATGGTTCCACCAGGCAGTGAGACAGACAGGAACGGCCTCTCCATGCTGACTAATGAACTTAGTCCTGCCCAATCACCTGGCAGCAAGGTAAGTTCATAGCTCCTGATTGGGCAGCTCCACCACAACTCCTGTGTTTTTCTTAAAGACACATTCTGATGCAAATTGTGTTTTAAACACATTTTTGGAGCATTTTTTGTTGATGGAGGACAAATATAGAGAACGTTAAGTTTAAAATGACATTTTGAAGTGTTTCTTTATTCAAGTTGTTGTGAATCAGGAGCAGAGGACAAATGCTGTTTGAAAAAGCCTGTAGCAGTGATGTAGCTGCTACAGTCGGCTGGCTAAGTCTCCCCGCTCCACTTCGTTCTGATGCATCCGCCTGCAGACAAACGTCTTTGTTTCACTTGTCTGAGCTGGAATCTGGATCAGAACTGGACGGCTGGATCGCTCTGATATTGCTCAACATTTTTGTTGCTCCACTAATGTTAGGTTGGGGGTGAGAGGGGCTGTAAGCTAGTGGAAGAGATTGTAAACAAATGGGTGAGAGGAAGGGGGGTGGAGTTGTTCCATACCAGCAGTCCCGCCCACACTCTGAGGTAATTTCTAATGAACTCCTGCCGCTCTGCAGAAACTATGTTCTAGAAAACAACACAGGTTTTTGATTTTAGCTAAAAACTGCATCATAATTAAAAGACCACTGGGACCCCCCCCCCCTTAACGTAGGTTCAGTTTTTTATTCTTTTTTTTCTTTTATTTGACCTTTATTTATCCAGGTAAGCTATAACGAGCATGTTCTTATTTCCAATGAAGGACTTGACAAAGATTGAGGTACAGATTCCTGAAGAAGTTTTCTTCTTGAAGCTTTTTCCCCGTTTTCTGCTCGTTTGGAGCTACAGCGCCCCCAGCAGGAGCTGCAGATGCCTCTGTTTCAGAGAGAAACCATCCTGAAGCTGTGGAGAGAACTGAAGGCAGTTATTTTACAACACAGAGCTGTTCCAGCTTCTTCTGAGGCGACATCCCCATTAACCGTCTGTCCAGACTGTTAAAGACATCGCTGCCACCGTAGCATCTTGTCTTGTCTCGTTACTGCATGTCGCTTCGCCTCACTTAGGCTGACCATATCTACCTTACTGTACGATGCTGTAGCATGTCCCTCTGCAGCGGCGCCCTCCTCTTCAACCATGACTCCACGTTATGAAATGGAAAATTAAATCTTTTTGTCCATCAGATCATCAAATTCAAGGAAGTCCACAGACACAAAGATTTTTGCTGCTTTTGCTTCAAATCTTTACATTGAAAAAAACATTTGATCTAACTTCAGTCTGAGTTTGGTCTGTACGCCGTGCAGCCACCAAGCGTTTGGTTCTTCTGTGGAAGATGGTTGGTTTGTGGTCACAAACCGCCGGCAGCAGCTCGCTCGCACCAGTTCAGAAATGCTTGTATGCTTCTCCAAACCAAACGGTGAAAACCTTTCAGCCTGATAGAATCATGAACGTTCTCCTCATTTCCTGGGAGTTGGTCCTGGAATACCTCGGAGAACGTTCTCTAGTGGACTGAAGCTCCTTGTGGTGAGGTCTCTGTCTGACTGTGCTTTCTTTCTCACAATCACCAGTCTGAGTCCAGGATGTTTAATGGCGTCGAGAAGGACTGCCCCTCCCCCACAGAAAAACTGGCCCGAAAGGAGTCTCTGAAGGTACGAGTCCGTCTGCTTCAGGTACTGATATGATGCCTAACATTCTCCACCTGTAGTGTTTAAACTATTGGGAAGGACGGCATTAGGAGGGAAGTTTCCTTTCACAGAAAGCTGCAGTTTCCTCCTGTTGCTCTGCTGCCACCTAATGTTGACTGATTGAACGTCGGTCAGCGTGATGCTGACTCGTCGTTTTTTGTTTTTTTTTACCAGGTCCAAAAGCAGAATTACAGGCAGGAGAAGAAACGGGCAGCTAAAGAGCTTTCCATCGCTCTGAAGGACCCCAGTGTTGTCATCATGTCCAACTGGTTAAAGGTGTGAGGAACCAGAATGATGGTGTTTGCTGTCACGCAGTTACACTACAACGCAGACGGTCTAATGTCTGCTTTCCTCACCAATCAGCTTCCTAACATCCTGCCCTCCTCCAGATCCGTGGTTCTCTGAAGAGCTGGACCAAGCTGTGGTGTGCATTGAAGCCCGGAGTACTTTTGATCTACAAGACCCCGAAAGCAGACCACTGGGTGGGCACCATTCTTCTCAGCGCCTGTAAGCTGATTGAGAGACCTTCCAAGAAGGATGGGTTCTGCTTCAAGCTCTATCACCCTCTGGAAAAATCCATCTGGGCAGTGAAGGTACCAAACTTCCTGAGTTCAAAGCAGAGTCAGGCTTCACTCTGAATCTCAACCTTTACTCAGTCTTTGAAATGAGAGCCTCCCGGGGGGGCAGTACAAGATGTTATTTGAACCCTACAATATCTAATATATACCTACAAACACAAAGTTTGTGATCTTTTGGTTTTGCTGCAGGTCTGACACTCCAGAAACATTATTTGACAGAAACATTTAGGGTTTACAGATGAAGTCATGTGACCTGAATGTTTCCCAGCTGTTCCTGTGTTTCTCCATGGAGAACAGTTCCTCCTTCATGGTTCCTGTCTTCACCTTCATCTCAGCTTAAATGGACTTGCTTTAGCGTGATGTAGTGATGCTCTCTAGATGGCGCTCTGACCTTCCGTTAGTACTATGAATGATCTCCTTCAATTGAAAGTTATGTCTATGAACATCAGTGGAGGTCACAGGTCAAACAGGAAGTGGGTTAACTGGTGTTTGATGTTCAGGGTCCCAAAGGAGAGAATGTGGGCTCCATCACGCAGCCTCTGCCCAGTAACTACCTGATCTTCAGAGCTACGTCTGAGTCTGATGGTGAGGCTGCTCCGCCCCTCCCTGAGCCGCGAGCGTGAAACGTTCCTGTGACCCGTGTCTGGGTTCTGTGTCTCCTTAGGCCGGTGCTGGATGGATGCTCTAGAGCTGGCTCTGAACTGCTCCAGCCTCTACAAGCTGACAGCCAAAGCTGCCAGAGAAGGAGACGTCAGTCTGACCTCAGAGTCCTCGCATTTCCTGCAACTGCTCCAGTCGTCACCGCTGTCAGAGATGGAGCTGCTCCAGTAAGACCACAGCAGATGTTTGTTCTCGCTGGTTCCTGTTTGACTCGCATTAGTTCCTCTTTAGGAACCTGCTCCCTCTCTGTCATGGGGGGGTTGTTCCTTTTTTCTGTCGATGATCTAAGTTCAGTCATTTTCTCAGTCTGTTGCTTTGCTGTGAACACGCTTCCCACTGCTCCTCCCCAGTATCTCCTCCTTTTCTCTGAGCCAATCAGAGTGCTCTGTTCAGTCACATGGCAAACAGGAGAGCAGGAAAATAAGTGAGCACCATCCAAAGGACACAGTGCAGCGGTGGAATGCTGACTCACATGCAAACACACCTGCTGATGCATTCACACTCCTCGACTTTCAGGAAGCAGGTATGTGGAAGGAGGAAGATGTGAGGAGCTGCTGCAGGTACGCTGCTGCTGCTTTTCTTGCTGCCTGCGATGCTCCAGCCTGTGAATGATCTGCAGAGGCAGCAGGTTGGACAGGTTTGTCTGGTCTGTGCAGGTCTGAAATTCTCTGCTGTAAAGGAAGTTGAATTTGTGTTCCTGTGATCTGTAACTCGCCTTTCTTTAGAACATTTTCAAACCTGAAAACGTTGAGACTGCAGTTGAGAAGGTCTGAAACCAGGTCAGTTTCTGTGATTGCGTGTCGGTTGGTTTCTGTTCAGTCTCTTCTCTGTGTTTTCGCTGTGTGGACGAGAGCAGAGATGATGTTTGATTATGAAGAGCAGGTTCAACCGCAGTTCATTAAAAACAACAAAAATCCTCCAAACTTTCCTTCAGCAGTCAGGGCGTCGTAGGTAAACCTTTGTTTTTACTTCACTGAGGTGAGAAGAAGGTCAGCTGTGATCAGCATTTCTGCAGACAGATCTCATGTGCAGAAGCTCCTTCTCTAAAATATGAAACTCTAACCGGAAGTTGAAGCTCTGCCGTTGCTCCAGCTTTTTGGCATCTCAGTTGTGGTTCCTCTACGTGTCTTTGGAAGGCTGAACGACGGTGGACACAACATGGAGAACGATGGCTTTTCTGACAAATCTGAGCGCGAGCTGCACGACGACTGGGACACCACTGCCAACGAAAACGGCGGCCGGCTGACAGAGGAGAGCGACATGGAGCAATCGGAGGAGACGCCGTCTGCCCCACCTTCTACAGCTTACATAGAGCAGAGCACAGAGGAGATGGCAGAGGTAGTTGGTGTCTGCTTCCCACCCGGGTGAGTTGGGTCTGGGCTTGAACTCCTGTTCTCCACCTGTGCGTTTGCTCCTTCAGGCTGGGGAGGCGTCCCAGGTGGAGACGGTGTCTGAGGAGAACAAAGGTCTGATCTGGAGTCTGTTGAAGCAGCTGAGGCCAGGCATGGACCTGTCCAAGGTGGTGCTGCCCACCTTCATCCTGGAGCCGCGCTCTTTCCTGGACAAGCTTTCAGACTACTATTACCATGCAGACCTGCTGTCACAGTCAGTTCTTTCAGACTCCGGGCCCAAAGCCTGAGCTGGGGGGGTGTCAGTCTCTGCAGACGGAATGGACAGCAAAGACACCAAATATTTCAAAATATTTGCACAAAGAAGGTCTGATTTAGTAAAATGACTCCTAAAACATTCAGAAGCAGACTGCAGTTTGCCCCCTCCCCCCCAGTCTGAGCAGCTTTGGGTCAAAATGACCCACATTCTAGTTCCGGGTTTTTCATTTAAAAAAATGTGGACTTTTGTTTTAGAGCTGCTCTGGAGGAGAGCGCCTATGGTCGGATCAAGCAGGTGCTGAGATGGTACCTGTCAGGGTTCTACAAGAAGCCCAAGGTAAGAGTTCTCTGGACTGGAGTCCGGCTTCTGTTCTGGATCAGGGCTCAGAGGTTTTGATGTGTTGGAACGTTTTCCTGCAGATCGTTCTGCAGTTCTTCCTCATCTCCTCACTCCTTTGTTTCTGGCAGAAACAACAAGTCAGCAGAAAATCGGACCCAATCAATGCTTACTCAGCCTTTTCCTGAAAAAACTGTTCTGTTGGTTTGAGAACTTACTGTAAACCTGAGGAACTCGGGTTGAAATGTTCTCTTTTCAGGGTCTGAAGAAGCCTTACAATCCCATCCTGGGGGAGACGTTTCGCTGCAGCTGGCTCCACCCCCAGACAGACAGCTGCACCTTCTACATCGCTGAGCAGGTTAGAGCTCGGCAGCAGACGGCCAGAACCCGTCCCTCTGATCTTCCTCACAAAGTTCCTCTGCTCCTCAGGTGTCCCACCACCCCCCCATCTCTGCTTTCTACATCTGCAACAGGAAGGACGGCTTCTCCATCAGTGGAAGCATCCTGGCCAAATCCAAATTCTACGGTACGGAGGTTCTGCAGCAGGCAGGTTCCTCTGGGCCCAGCTCAGAACACTCACGCCCCTGCTCTCTCACAGGTAACTCGCTGTCAGCGGTTCTGGACGGCCGAGCCAGGCTGCTCTTCCTGAGCAGGGAGGAGGAGTATGTCATCACCATGCCCTACGCCCACTGCAAAGGTACCCCCACAGGAGCAGTTTGTGATGTGAAGCTGCTGACAGAAAGTGGTGGGGGTCCGAGCAAAACGGTTCAGGTTTTCTGAGGAAGAATCAGGTGGGAAACCTGGAGATCAGAGGATATTCCCCCCCGTGGTCTGGATGTTGGAGCTCCTCAGAAGACCTCTGTCATCTCTGAATGGTTCAGATCCAGGTTCGGTTGGGCAGGTCTGTTTCTTTTACTCTGTTGCAGGAATCCTGTACGGCACCATGACCCTGGAGCTGGGGGGCAAAGTCACCATCGAGTGCGAGAAAACCAGATGTTCTTTGGAGCTGGAGTTCAAGCTGAAGGTTCGTCTTTGAGCAGCTTCTCCTCAGACAAGTCTGTGGGTCGTGGGGTTTCCACGGTCACGGTGGTTCTGTTCTGGTTGCCGCAGCCGTTCCTCGGAGGTTCCAGCTCTGTCAATCAGATCAGCGGGAAGATTCTTGCTGGGGACGAGCTCCTGGCCACAGTCGATGGACACTGGGTGAGAATATTCGGCTCCTATGTTGTTGGTCCAAACCTCCTTCACAGCTTCTCCTCTGAACATTCCTTTGTCCGCCTTCATCAGGACGGAGAGGTCTTCATCAGTGAGAAGTGTTCAGGCCAGCAGGAGATGCTGTGGAGTCCGAGTCCAGAAATTCGCAGCAGGCGCCTGAAGAGACGAGTGGTCCAGATGAGCGAGCAGGAGGAGTTTGAGTCTGAAAGGTAAAGCTGTTGTCAGGAAGAGCTGGTGTTCAACCTGAGCAGTGGTTGGTGGAGCTGGCAGCTTTGAAAGCTCTCTGTCAGCATCTCTCTGTTCCCAAAGACTGTGGCAGCATGTGACCCGAGCTATACTGGACCGGGACCAGGTGCGGGCCACCCAGGAGAAGTTTGTCTTAGAGGACGCTCAGCGAAAGGAAGCCAGAGAGAGAGGTGACAAGCCCTGGACCCCCCGGTTCTTCCAGCAGGATCCAGTCACCTCAGAGTGGATCTACAAGCACATGGAGTAAGCAGCTCTGGTTTATTCAGCGTGACAGTGGCCAGACTCCAACTCTGAGTGGTTTCTGTTCCAGCACCCGACCCTGGGACCCGGAGCTCTGGCTCCTGCAGTTCGAGAAGGACGGCGTCATCCAGACGCAGCAGAGAAGCCAACACGCCGACCTGTCTTACAGCCACAGCTGGACCAGCCGGCACAAGGTAATCCGGCATCTCCATCCTTCCAGATCCATCATCAACCCAAAAAACTCTTCTGGAAATAGCTGTCAGGATCTGTTCTGGTGGATCTGATCTTATTGGATCTGGTAGTTCTGTGTTTTTGTGCTGTGAGATTAAAAGCTGCTCTGCCTCCAGGTGGCGCTGAACGGGAAGCACAGGAAGTCCAGCAGCCAGCCTTCCAGCTGCAGCCAGAACACGGAGAGCAGCAGCAGCACACCAGAGCCCCTCCACGAGTCCTCCGACAATGAGGGTGAGATGCCTGTATTTCTGTTGCCCCCTGTGGGTCAGCTGTTACTTACCTGAGGGGCGTGGCTAAAACTCTCCAGTTTATCCGTAGAACAGGTGAAGTCCTCAGGATCTTTTTCTGGTGTCTGTGTGCAGATTTTTCACAGCAGTGCATTCGCTGCAGCAAAGAGCTGAAGGACATCGCTCAGATAGAAGCTTCCATCTCCTCTATCTGCAAGACACAGCAGGACATCCAGAGGTGACGCCACATTTTCATCTTCTGATTCATGTTCTGGGGCTCAGGCACCTTTTCCACTGCTATTACTCTCAAAACATCCAGACTTGATGGTTTTCAGTTTGTGATTTTTAATGAATGAAGGAAGCTTTATTTATAAAGCACTTCACAACTCCTTTAGGTGTACAGAAGTGCTTCACAATAAAAGACAGAAGAAAGTTTAAAAGTAGGCAAATCAAGAATAGAACAAAAACAGCATAACATTACAAAAAGCAGTCAGCATAATGTTCTGCAGGAATGTCATCCCATAACTGAGAGCCAGCAATGAAAAAAATGTTAAGGGAACATTTGGCGAGTGCCAGAGGTTGCCTTTTTTTTAAGTCTTAGTGAGTTTTTGGTTGTGGGACTGGATCACCATCAGCCGCTTTTCTGTGTTCCTGATGCAAAGCTTTTACTTTTTTACGGTTAAACTTCAAAGGTATCAGCCCTCTGGTCTGCATGCGAGGCTGGAGTCCAGATCCTGTCTGTTCAGTGCTGAGGCCTCATTTCCTTTAGAGCAGGTTGGAGTTCACGCTGAACTTCTTCTCTCTACAGGAACCTGGTGGCGCTGAGTCAGCAGCTCTCCCATCAGAGGGCGATCAACCACGGCGCCCTAACGGGTCGTCACTGCCTCGTCCTCTGCCTTCTGCTCCTCTCACAGCTCCTCCTCAACTACGTCTTCACCTGAGCTGACTCCTCTAGGAGGAGCGCCCCCACTCTGACCTGCACTGGATTCAACCCCCCCGACAAAAAAAAGCACAGAATCTGTGGGGGGGGGGCAAGAGTGTGGGGAGGAACTGTTCCTGTAGATCTCTGAGGGGGGCAGGAGGAAGAACTTCAAAGCAATAAACAACCAGCCAGTCATCTACGTGAAGGAACGGCTCCCCCTAGTGTAGCCAGACTGAAACAGCACCTCTGCACTTAGGACAGAAGAGGAGGAACAAGGAAAAGAAGAGGAGTTTCTACATCTACAAATGACAGCAAGGAGGCGTGCCACTCTGTCCGCTCTTTTTATATCACCTGCAATACTGTTCGTGTGTGTTTACAGCGCCAGCGGACCTCCTTCTCCTCTCCTGTTCATCTCCTGTTCATCTCCTTCTTCTCTCCTTCTCCTCTCCTGCTCCTCTCCTGTTCATCTCCTGTTCCTCTCCTTCTCCTCTCCTGTTCATCTCCTGCTCCTCTCCTGTTCATCTCCTGCTCCTCTCCTTCTACTCTCCTGTTCCTCCCCAGCTCCAGATACTTGGCCTTAATACTGAATCCAAAAGAAAGGAGTAAAGCGACCTTCTAGCAGATCCGTCTCGTTCTTTATGGACGTCTGATTTCTGTTGGCGCCGTTTGACCAGAACAGTATTTACCTAATGAGGCATGATTGTATTTGGGAGCAGGAAGGTGCACTCTCATTGCGTTTTTGTGCCCTGTACCCCAACCACCTCAGTGCATTTCGTCAGAAGTGAGAGGGGGAGGAGCCTAAAGAGAGTTCTGTGAGAGGACCAGTGCGTGTTTCTTTGTCCCCGGAGGGCGAGGTCATTTCCGAATGTATTTATTGTGTGAATCGCTCAGTCTGTCTGGTTCAGCATGGAGGACACGCTCCTGTGTGTGCACGTGTGTGTGTGTGTGTGCGTGTAATGCAGCACATTGTTGTGAGGTAACATGACAATCACGGGGACACTGTCGGACATTTCACCAAATCTTAAGTCACGGCTTTCACACGGTGTGCCAGCTTAGTTCCTGAGTGGGGAGGACGTCTCCACCAGCGCCTGGAACCACACCTTCCTCTGTGATTGTCTCTTTTTTCTACTTTGCTGCCTTGGATGGGGTGGGGGGGTTTCTGCTTGCCACAAGTTTTCATCATGAGGAACCAAAAGGATAGAACACCCATACTTGTTAGAGACTGAAGTTCTACAGTAAAAGTTTGAACCCCAGTGTTTGGTTCTCTGTGATGCTCGGCTTTCAGTGAACATTCAGAAAAACTGAATTTAACCATCGACTATCAGAGAACTGGACAGAGTGACTTGATCCATAGAAAATGGTTTATTCCGGTTGCAACCAAACAAAGTCATTTCAGCTACCATTTTCTTTTGGTAAGACAGATGCCGCCGTTTTGCAGCCAGACATTTGACATTGTTTCTATGGTAACCACTCTATCCAATCAGGAGTGGGCTTGTTGGAAGGGCACACACTCTTTTACTTAGGCATCTGATTGGTTTATAACTTTAACTGCAGAAAAATGAGGAATATCAAGATGTTAAAAAGGGATCAGAGCAAGAATGTTTATTCTGACCAATAGAGTAACAGCTGTTTATGTTTTCCATTGAAGTCAGCAGGTACTTCCCATTTGTAACACCAGGGGAGAGGAGTCACGCAGTCCAGTTCTCACATACAGTGGATCTCATTCATCCACTGCTTTGGGGCGGAGCCTCAGCTGCACCTGTCCGTGCTTCTTTTGGAACAGAAATGAGGGAACAATACATGCTTTAAAGTTTGTCTCCAAACACCTGAAAAGTCTCCAGAGAAGCCTAAAAGGTAGCCAGGTTTGTCGCCTTTGAGGGAAAAAAAGTCACCAGTAGGTTTTGGAAAGTTGCTGAGTTGGCAACACTGCCTTTCTTTTCCTTGTTTACCAGAGAATATAGCAAGCAAAAACGCTCATAATGCATTAGAAAAACAGTGGAAATAGCCATCAATATGCCATTTTAGCATGTTTTTAAACAATTGCATAATTTACACCTGACTTGTTCTGTTTCAAGATGTAAAAATGTGTAAAAAAACGCATTATTTTTCCTAAATGAACACTAGTAAAAGAAAAAAACTTTTTTATTGTGCTTTAAAACACACATTAAGAACAGTTTTATTTGAATCAAGATCAAAACCACAAATGTGTGCAGACAGGAGCAACCGGCTAACAGTTTGGTTTAAGGAGTAAACTGATCTTTTATTAGTAGTTCAAATCCAGCTAGGGAACGGGTTACAGATTACTGCTGGGGTATTGGAACCAACATCCTTCTGACTTAAGTATTTATAATTTAGCATCTTTTACACCAACCAAGCCAGGGATCAGTGACCTGCAGATTTTTAGCGCCCTCAAAGGGGCTTCCTTTATTTTTTAAAGAAATGTATAAAAATGGAAAAAGATTGAAGATACAGCCTCTTTTTAGTTGTAATGCAGTTTCAGGACAACATGAAAAACATTGCTAACATTTTCTTTAAAATACTTTTAAAAGGTGCATAACAAATACTACATTTCCTATTTCTGTAAATAAAGGGTTAGGGTCATCACAACCTGTGATCTACAGAGCGTGCCAGGCGCTGTGGTAAACAAATGGGCGGGTGTGTCATGGACCATGGATCTCAAAACCACCAAATGACACCAGAGAAGCCTCTTCCTGACAGTTGCAGGTGCATTCGGAGTATTCTCCATCTTTGGATCAACACAGTTATTACAGCAGATATTCTCAAAAAGTGAACTACAAGTCCAAACACCACACCCGCCTCGCAGTCCTGCGTGAAAATGAACGTTTCGTTGGACGTGTGGAGAAGCTGTCCAGTGCTGTCTGAGAACAGAGACGTCACTTTAAACCAGTGAGAACACAGTCCTGTCATAGACCCAGAATTAGGAACAAAGTTTCTGTTTTTATACAGAGATTCTGATTTTTGTCAGTATGTGGAGACACTCGGATATTAGTGAGTTTTACTGCTCAGGTCTGAGGATTGCTGGTGAGCAAGCACGTGGACAGAAATGAAAAAACCTCAACCCGAAGACCACCTGATTACCAAAACGTGGAACGCGCTTCCTGTCACATACCACACACTGCAGCGTGCGAGTGTTGCTGTATTGACCATGTTTGGATCTTCTTGTGAGCAGTTATTCTCACATCTTAAAATCATCAAGTCCAACTTACAATCACGTTTAACGGATGAAAGCCTCAACGCTTGCATGAAGCTTAACCTCACCAAGTACCAACCAGACTACAAAGCCATCAACAAGTTCATGCAGCACCAGAAGTCGCATTAATGGTGAGTATTATAAAATACTTAAGATAATAAATAAGAGGCTTTTTATACTCAAAATTCTGTTCTACCCTGCAGTGCTTACAATCTAACATCAAAACTGTTCATTCACTGATACAGTCGGTAGGATTATCTGATGAGGTAGGACATTTGGATAGCTGTATCTATCATGTTGTGCTACAGGTAGGAAAATCTCACGCAGTAGGACAGATTACAACACCTGCTCCTTCCCGGGAGTCGATTCTTCTA
This sequence comes from Adrianichthys oophorus, assembly GCA_036245035.1. Taxonomy (NCBI): domain Eukaryota; kingdom Metazoa; phylum Chordata; class Actinopteri; order Beloniformes; family Adrianichthyidae; genus Adrianichthys; species Adrianichthys oophorus. Next base: position 9,784 of record BSAI01004273.1, on the reverse strand, counting down.
TATGAATTCACTCTGTCTTCCTTTTTTTTCCTCTCTAAGCTGCACATGACTAGAGGTCAATATGAGTTTGCACTCAACACTCGCCGCGGAGGGGGGTGGCGAGTGCATAGGTCAGTAGACTCACAGCAGTGCAGAACTGTGCATTAAAGGCAGACGTAGAGAGAGGGAGAGACAGAGTCTGGTGCAACTCATTGGAATGGAATTCATCCAGAACGAACATGGAGGCTTTTAAGACTACTTAGTGTGTTCAAAAGACAGGCTTAGTTTAAGATTTGATAGAGATGAATATCACCCAGCCCAATGACATACAAAATTTAGTTTAAAAATGATTACTTTTATTTACTAAAGCCACAAAAACATCCAAACCTATCTGACCTTTTGGGAAAAAGTAATTGCCCCTGAACATAATAACGGGTGGGGCCATGCTTTGCAGCAATAATTGGTGATGAGGCTTTCACATCACTCTGGAGGAATCTTGGCCCACTCTTCCGTTGCAGTATTGTTTCAGCTCTGCCGTATTGGAGGTTTTTTTTGCATGAACCACCCCTGTTAAGGTCAAACCACAGCATTTCAATAGGATTTAAATCCAGACTTTGACACTCCAAAATCTTTTTGCTTTTTAGCCATTCCGAGGTGGACTTGCTGGTGTGCTTCTGATCATTGTCCTGCTGCATGATCCAAGAGCACACAAGTTTGAGAGCACAAACTGATGGTTGGACGACCTCCTTCAGGATCCTCTGGTAGACAGCGGAATTTATTCTTCCATCAATCACAACAATCTTGTAGCCTTCACTCTCTCTGACAGGTTCTATTGGAAAGATTTTTTGATTGAACAAGTATCAGGTTTGGGATGTGAATTGATCTCATCTGTCCCAACTTTGGGATTGCCAAAGTCACGGTTGTTTTGTCATTTAACAAGGGGGCAGTTACTTCTTCACACAGAGCCAGATATGAGTGATATGATATACCAGAGTGTAAAGAATTGCACATAAACTTGCTTCCTTGTAGTGCAATATGTGTGCTCTTTCACAAGCTTTAATATTCTGCTGTATTTCACTAAAAGTGCGACAGGTAACATGAATGTACCTCCAAAAGCTAAACTGCAAAATAGACTTATCTCAGTGTGAGAAATGTGCATGAGCACTGCAGCTAACATCTTAAATGTGGAAGGAAAGGAGTCAAAGCTGTTCTTAGGGATACATGCACATGCTCATTGGTAAGCTGGGAGTGGTACTTGTTCTTAATGATGGAAGGAAACTTCCCTTCTGGAACAATCTGGAGCCAAAACACGTCAGGATCAGAGGATTCACATTGCTCTCTAAGAACTGCATCAGCCTATTTTGAAAAAATAACAGCATTGTTCACTAAAGAGAGATTTTTAACAAAGATCAAGAGCTGCTCTCCCAAGGTAAAGCCATCAAAGTGAGTCTTAAAGTTTTCATCAACTTTTTGATCAAGTCAGAATAAGCAGTGACATTGATCCCTTTAATCTCCTTCAATAAAGGAAAATGTTCTCAGTCCTCCTCCAGATCATCTTCAGAATGAGCAGTTTCTTCTGAAAAGACTGAACAGGAGTCACAGAGTCACGCTCAGGACTGTCTTTTCCTTGAAGCTTCTTATTTATGTCCTGTGACGTCAATCAGAAAGACCAGTGTTTCCAAGTTATTTTCCTCCTCAAAAACTCCAAAAAGACCTGAGCCTTTGGACTTTGTTGTTCTGCCTGGGATACTTTCATTTCATTCCTTATCTTCCAAAAACGTTCCAGCACTTTTCCTTTGCTCAACCATCTAACACTGGAGTACAGTAGTAGGTGATTGGCGGGTGCATCTACCTCTGCTAAGAATTCCCTCAGCAGGCGATGCTGGTGGGAAGACGAAGCCCTGAGAACGTGAACTAGTTTGGTGATGGTGTTCACAGCATTTTCATAGTGCTCTGAAAGTGATGAGCAGAAGACAAACATGTGGACAATGCAGTGCCAGAATACCAAATCAAAAAATAAACTTCAGGAAAACAAAACAGGATCTGTTAACTCTTGTGTGGTGTTCGTATTTTTGCTGTATGTAATAAATATGCGTAGGGTGGGTGCACAGTATGCGGTCAATGAAAATGTGTTTTCATTTATGTTCTTCACAGAAAATGAGCCAAAGCCAATGAATTTCAGGTTGTAAAAAAAATTGTTTCATTTTTCTACGGATAGAAAAACTGAAAACGGGTCCCACAGACCCGAACACCATGCAAGGGTTAAGGCGGGTAGAATTCATTATGTCTATAGCCCAAAATCACAGCCATAACCGTCTCACTGGGCTTACACCGGTATTTGCAAAGAACATAAGGTCAGTCATAGAAATGTAGACAGAAAAACTGACATTAAGAGTTACTTAAACAAACAAAACTGGTAAATGCTGTATGCTTGTATAGCCCTTTTCTACCTTCCTTGAAGGCCCAAAGCGCTTTACAGTCACGGTCTCACCCCGGGCTCACACCGCATGGTCACACCGCTCTGTTGTCCGGCCACATGGGAGCAGGGAAGGGTTAGGGAAGCAGGATGGCGAGGTTCCAGGCGGTGTAGAGATGGTGAACCCAGGTCGGCACATGTATGGGAGATCCTGAAGGCGAGAAACAGCAGATCAATAGAGTGGAGAGACGAAGCATAGAAGACTACACTATAATAATCGAGGCCAAAGAACTGCCCCGGAATAGGCTACGAACTGGCAAAGAATTCTGGAGGAGGCCCGCCTTAAAAAGCAGTGGAGATGATGAGATGAGTGCAGACAGCTGGGTCCAATAAGGAGGAGCAAGGGTGGCACCATGATTGATTCATGTGATAAATTAGTTGTTTAGTAGTTGTTTCTGTTTTTCTCTTCCCACTCGTGTGCAATGTGCCTCGTACGGTCTGCAGGAATCAAACAAACTTCTCCCTGCAGGTAGGAGGCGCTGTGTCAAAAATCCTGAGTAGTGAGAATGATCTCCAGGCCCAAGAGGACCTGGTTGCAGACATGATGGCGGCTGGAAATCATCAGCCAGAAGGAAGTAAAGAACCGGACCCCACCCCCACCCACCCCGCGAGCACCGGACTTTTGGGTCTAAAAATAATGTTTTTTATCTGAAAAGGCCAGGTTGACTGGCCAATTTAACCGGGGCTCCGAGCAGTTAACACAGCAGCTGTGAACCTTTAACACCTGAGGTGTGTTTGTCAAAACCTACAACGCTCTTTGACATACCAGATCTCCTTACACTTTACTCCTTAAAGCGTCTTTTTACCGAAACACATTACTAATATAAAGAGTTATAAAGCTGCAAAAGACGCTTTTCTCCACGACAGAATGAGCACATTCATGTTGATCGCGTAGGAAAGAATTAAAGTTAACTGCGGTTAAATGTAAACACTGGTCTGGAGTTTGGCAATTTCGGTTTCCTGATTTTCAGAGAGGCGTGTGTCGACTTTGTAGTTGATTCAGGCGACCTTCGGACGTGTGACTTGGACACTCGGGTAAAGAGAGGGGCAGAGCTGTCCACTGATCACTACCTGGTGGTGAGTTGGATTCGTTGGCAGGGACGAGGCCAGAAAGACTTGGCAGACCCAAACATACTGTGAGGGTCTGTTGGAAACATATGGCTGAGCCCTCCGTCAGGGAAGTCTTTAACTCCCACATCCGGGAGAACTTCAAACAGGTACCGAGGGAGGCTGGTAACATTGAGTCTGAATGGACCATGTTCTCCACCTCCATTGTCTCTGCTGCTGTTCGGAGCTGTGGTCGCAAGGTCTCTGGTGCCTGTTGTGGCAGCAAACCCCGAACTCTGTGGTGGACACCGGAAGTAAGGGATGCCGTCAAGCTGAAGAAGGAGTCCTATCAGGTCTGGCTGACTTGTGGGACTCCAGAGGCAGCTGACAGGTATTGGCAGTCTAAGCGAGCTGCAGCCTGGGCTTTAGTGGAGGCAAAAACTCGGCCCTGGGAGAAAATCAGGGAGGCCATGGAGAAGGACTATCTGATGGCCTCAAAGAGGTTCTGGCAAACCGTGCGGCGCCTCAGGAGGGGGAAGCAGTTTTCTACAAGCACCATTTTCAGTGCAGCTGACTTCAACTGGGGACATTGTCGGGCGGTGGAAGGGATTCTTCGAGGATCTCCTCAACCCTGCTGACACGCCTTCTCTTGAGGAAGCTGAAGCTGAGAACTTTGGGGTGGGGCTGTCCATTACCCAAGCTGAAGTCACAGAGGTAGTCAACAACCTCCTTGGTGGCAAGGCACCGGGAGTGGACGAGGCCCGCCCTGAGTACCTCAAGTCTCTGGATACTGTGGGAGTCTCTTGGCTGACACGTCTGCAGCATCGCGTGGCAGTCAGGAACAGTACCACTGGACTGGCAGACAGGGGTGCTGGTTCCCCTATTCAAGAAGGGGGAGGACTGGAGGATGTGTTCCAACTACCGGGGAATCACACTCCTCAGCCTCCCTAGGAAAGTCTATGCCAGGTTACTGGAGAGGAGAGTCCGGCCAATAGTCAAACCTCAGATCGAAAAACAACAATGCGGTTTCCGTCCTGGCCTTGGAACTGTGGATCAGCTCTACACCCTGTCTAGGGTGCTGGAGGGTTCGTGGGAGTTCGCTCATCCTGTCCACATGTGTTTTGTGGATTTGGAGAAGGCGTTCGACCGTGTCCCTGTGGTGTTCTGTGGAGGGTAATTTGGGAGTATGGGGTCCGGGGGGCCTTACTCAGGGCTGTCCGGTCTCTGTATGACCAGAGCAGGAGCATGGTCCACATAGCTGGCAGTAAGTCAGACCTGTTCCCAGTGCATGTTGGACTCCAGCAGGGCTGCCCTTTATCACCGGTTCTGTTCATAGTCTTTAAGGACAGAATTTCTAGGTGCAGCCAGGGTCCGGAGGGGGTCTGGTTTGGGAACCACAGGATTTCCTCTCTGCTCTTTGCAGATGATGTTGTCCTGTTGGCTTCATTGAGCCAGGACCTCCAGTATGCATTGGAACGGTTTGCAGCCAAGTGTGAAGCGGCTGGGATGAGGGTCAGCACCGCTACGTCTGAGGCCATGGTTCTCGACCGGAGAAAGGTGTTTTGCCCTCTCTGGGTGGGTGGAGTGCTCCTTCCCCAAGTGGAGGAGTTTAAGTATCTTGGGAAGGAAGTCTTCAGGGAAAGGGAAGTCTGGGCATCTTTGCTTAGACAGCTGCCTCTCCGACACGGTCCCGGATGAGAGGAAGAAAATGGATGGATGGCGTGTGTGTGGGTGTGCGTGCGTTCTGGTTCTTGACTTCTTTCCGGCTGATGATTTTCTTTTTTTTTTTTTTTTTTTTACTTGTCCTGTCCAACAGCTGAGCAGACAGATATGAGCTGAAAGCCTCTTGCATTAGACAGATTTTACACTTACAATCGGGGGTTATAAATCATTGCGAACACAAATTGTATGTTGGTATAAGACCCTTTTGTAATTTAAACGAAACTATTAATATTAATTTTGTTTGTGTTCTTTTTGTTGGACCGGACGGAAAAAGAAAGGGGGAAAGGGGGGGGGGCGGTGGATAATAGATTTTAGAGGATGACTAATGGAAAGGGAAAGTAGAGTTGCGAATCTACAGGCAACAAAATGTTGGAGCTTGTACCCATTAAAATAGTGAATGTTGGTCTAAAATGGGCGGGGCCTGTCCACACACTCAGCTGCCACAAACATACCTGCCGGCTCCAAGAGTATTCGCAAACTTGTCCACATCCAGTTCACACACACACTTGTGCATACCAACCAACACATGCAAAGCATTACATTCTGTCACGCACACTATTTAAAGGTGCAAAGGTGAGCCGACGCCTGTGCTCAGGTGAATGTTATGTTAAGCTGAAGTGGATGATGGAATGAAAAGAAAAGAAAAAAGGAGGGAGAACTCCCAGACATCCCCACACTAAGACCCCCGCCGAGACCACAGCGCCAACCAGGGCCCGCCCCCGCACCCATACTGTGGGGTCAACGGAGGAGATCCACCCGCCAGGCAGCCCGGCCAAGCACCCAGACCAGGGCCCGCAGGACCACCACATGGGCCCCCAACACCCGAGCGCAGTGAGGTACGGAGACGCAGAGCGCAAGGCCCAGCCCAGCCAGGAGAGCAGCCCTCCCACGGCGCCAGGCGGCCCAGCACGGGGACCCACCCCCGAGAGCCCCACCACCCTAGACAAGCCGCCCACCACCACCCAGGAGTTCTGAGCATCCCCCCACCCCAGCCCAGGGTACGAGCCAGGGCCCCCCAAGGGAGACCCACACCGAAGCTCCAGGCAGTTGCGGAGATCCAGAAGAGAGCACAGCGGGGGTCAGCTACCCCCACCTAGAGGAAGGATGACCAAGAGAAGTGGGGGTCCCCGAAGGAGTACATAGCCTGACCAGGCTATCCTATGTTGTGACTTAGAAGGGGCCCGGCACCCGAGGGTAAGGACCAGAACCCGCACCACAAGGACACAGACACCCTCCACGCTCAGGTGGAATATGATCCCCCGCTCATGGACTTGCCAGAGGACTGAGGGATCCCTCTCCCTGCGTGGGGAGGGGGCCGCCGGGCCCAGGAGGCCGACACCCAAGAGACAAGGCCGCCGCCGCTGCTGCTGAAGGTCCTGTTCCCCCCCACCGGGGACGGGGTAGGGGACAGAAGATCAGTAGTCCCACCTTCCTTGTGTAATGTTTTTGACCCCTGATGATTTTCAGCCGCTATCTTGTCTGCAACCAGGTCCCCCTCTCCGGATCTGCAGGCACACCCATACGTGCAGGGCCGGCCCTGGGCATAGGCAAGCTAGGAGATTGCCTAGGGCTCCATCGGCTGGAGGGGCGCATAATTAAGTTTAAAAAAAAAATTTTTTTTTTATGTATTTATTTTAATTCAGTTTGACACAACTCTTTTCATGTAACAAACAAATATACATATACATTTTATATTTTGTGGCCACAAAATCCAGTTTGTTGTATAGTTTCTGTTTCAGACAGCAGGTTGCACCAAACCCCCCTTTCTTTTTCTCCAGCCATGCGGCGGCGGTGGGGGCAGGGGATGCTGATATGCGTCTTCACCAAGTTGCCACGTAGCCCAGAGCTCTGCATATGTGTCGCGCATTACCCGTTTATCTGTGCAGTGTTTTTCTTCGTCACTAGATGTCACTATTGTACTACATTTGCTGAGTTGTGATATTTATGTGGGTTTGAAGCAGATTTGGTTATTTTATATCATTTTATTTTGCCTGTTATGAGGAGTTTGTGATCATTGTGACACATTCAGTCAGGTTTCCATGTTTTATATACTTTATTTAATATACAGTAAGTCAGTTTGTGTCATTTATGTCAAGATGAGAAGAACACATTAATATAAAGTGTTATAAAGCGGCAAAAGCAATCATATCTCACAGACTTGAAAATCCAATCAGCAACAGAATAAATCTGGAACCCCTTCCAAGTGGAGTCTCATCTCTTGCTTACCCTTCCCTGTGTTTTGACCGGCACACTATATGTCCTGTTTGGTCTCTACACCAATCAGTGACACAGTCCTCCATTCTCCCCTTACTCCCTAACAATTAGTACAAACCCCTTTTGTATTTGGAGATAAACTTTACTTATTGTGTGAATTTCTTTTTGGACTGGACAGAAGACTGAGGGAGAGTGGGGCTTTAGAGATGGGGGGATAGAAAGAGGTAAAGAAATTGGAGGATAATTCAAGAAACACATGGGAGGGAGCCGGATAACAGACAAAAAGAGACCAGTTTCTGCTGGTTTATGACTACAAATGCACTAAAATCACACTAATGTGTATCTGCGCACAAGCAAAGACATGTTCAGCGTGAGTGAAGGTGAACAGGCACCTGTTCTCAGGTGAGTGTCTGTGTTCTACTGTGGATAATGTGGAATGAAGAGGGCGCCAGCGAGAGACAGGATCCCCGACAAGAACAGTAACCATGTTCCCTTGATGTTGGGAAACTTAAGGAGGTAAAGACAAGAACAGTGGACCCCCCCACCCCAGCTCAGATGTAATGATGTGATCCCCAGCTCATGGTGTAGCCAGAGATATCGGGGATCCCTTTCCTATGCGGTCGCCACAGTTGGAGGTTTTTCCACTGCAACAGGCGCCAGAGACCTTACAGTTCCAAACAGCCGCAGAGACAAGTCAATTCCATTTTATTTCCAATATAAATCCAATATTACAAAACAGACGTCTCAATGAGCTTCACACTGGTAATTGTACAAGAACATAAAGTCAGTCATAAAATAGAAACAAAAGCCGGTTGCTAAACTAAACAGACTAAACTAAACTGGCATCTCTGCTCTTAGACCCTCCTTCTTGGTGAGGAAAAACTCAAAAAAAAGAAACCTCTGGGTTATCCTCATGAAGGAGGAATCCTCCTCCAGGACAGACAGGTGATGTACCAGAACTGTTAAGGAAGAATTAGCTTAACAAGCTCCTGTGATTCCATGAGAAAACATTTAAATGTATTCTGAACAGAAACGAGACGTTCAGGGCAGCGTGTTCATCTCAGCGGCCATCACCCACAAACTGTTTGTGTCTGAAAGATGAAGCTTTCATAGACATCAACCCTGTTCTCAGCACTGAGCTCTGAACCATCAGCACAGAACTTCAGCACAAACCAGCTGGACTTCTATATGGATCAGCATCTCTGTCACACATCAGGGATAAGCTACTCCAGGCCTTAAGGGCCGCAGTGTCTGCATGATTTCCAGATATCCAAGTCCTACTCATGACTGATTTCCTGGTTCGGGTGTGTCCAGCCAATTAGAACATACCAGAGCATGGTATGTTGGAGAACATGCAGGAATGTGGCCCTCAAGGTCTGGAGTTGCCTATCCCTGCTCTGAGTGTTTCTGAGTGCTCTTTTGGAGCTGAACTGCCCCAGAGACGCCTGTCTAAAGGCTTTGAGTTTCATAAGGACCCAAAGTTCTGTAAAGGAAACACAGAGGAGGACACAGGAAAATAGAAGAATGGATCTTTTCATGCTATATATAAAACTTTTGTGTTACTGCTGCTACTTGAGAAGCAAATTGACTTCGAGTTTTGAAATATTATCAAGAAAATACCTGCAGACACACTGAAAGAAACCATCAGAAGACAACGTATTTCATATAAATACCTGTCGTGTTTGTGGTCGAGTTTGTTTCCGTCTGACTTCCTGTCATTTAAAAAAAATGCTGTGAATTCAAGAAATGAAAGTTTTGTTAAAAATCTGATCAGCCTGAATATTATTAGAACTAAATCGATTTAGTAAATCAATAACTATGATACTTATGTGTAAAACTAACCATTTATTTACTACAAATGCAATGATGGGCATTAACCCCACTGCTACAGCCCCTTAAGTCATTCCCTTCCCCCAGCAAAAATTAACAGGAAGTTTTATATTCAATCAGGAAATTTATTTTCAGTTAGGAATGACATGAATGTCTCAGAGGAAGTCATAAAATAATGGGAACGAGGTTTCATCAAGGAAAGAACTGAGAACAAATCTTTTCAGGCTGGAGTGCAGGTGCATCAGCACAGCGTCTGACAGTTTATCTGTGTACTTAAATCCATATCAGAACCGTGATAAGCAGATTTAAAAGAAAAAGTGTTTTGATGACCTTTTACCTTTAGCAGGTAAATTACAGCTGACTGTGGCTCTGACCAGAGGGATGCAGCATCAAAGTACTCATTAACTCAGTAACCCACCTCACCTTTAGTAACAACATTTGAAATTATGATTTGAGGAACAGCAGAAGATCTGGAGAACATCAGAAAACCTGGAAAACATAAGAAAATCTGGAAAA
>BSAI01004259.1:0-10343 GCA_036245035.1 Adrianichthys oophorus | reverse complement strand
GAGCCAGGACCTCCAGCATGCATTGGAACGGTTTGCAGCCAAGTGTGAAGCGGCTGGGATGAGGGTCAGCACCGCTAAGTCTGAGGCCATGGTTCTCGACCGGAGAAAGGGGGTTTGCCCTCTCTGGGTGGGTGGAGTGCTCCTTCCCCAAGTGGAGGAGTTTAAGTATCTTGGGGTCTTGTTTACAAGTGAGGGAAGATGGGAGCGTGAGATCAACAGGCGGATTGGTGCTGCGTCCACCGTCATGCAGTCGCTGTACCGGTCCGTCGTGGTGAAGAGAGAGCTAAGCCAGAAAGCAAAGCTTTCAGTCAATCTAGCAGTCAATCTACACCCCAATACTCACCTATGGTCATGAGCTTTGGGTCATGACTGAAAGAACGAGGTCCCGGATCCAAGCGGCTGAAATGAGCTTCCTCCGTAGGGTGGCTGGGCGCTCACTTAGAGATAGGGTGAGAAGCTCGGTCACCCGGGAGGAGCTCCGAAAAGAGTCGCTTCTCCTCCACATCAAGAGGATCCAGTTGAGGTGGCTCAGGCATTTGGTTCGGATGCCCCTGAACGCCTCACTAGGGAGGTGTTCCGGGCATGTCCCACTGGGAGGAGGCCCCGGGGAAGATCCAGGACACGCTGGAGAGACTATATCTCTTGGCTGGCCTTGGAACGACTCCAGAGGAGCTGGAGACTGTGGCCGGGGAGCGGGAAGTCTGGGCATCTTTACTTAGATTGCTGCCCCCACGACCCGGTCCCGGATAAGCGGAAGAAAATGGATGGATGGATGGATGGAATTTAACATATAATACCAGGAAAGCATTGATCCATAAATGCCAGGTACATTTGATGAGGTGAACTTTATTGCTTCAACCATGGAGAGAAATAAGTATCACTCCACTTTGTGTTTGCGTAATTCTTGATTTGTGTGTAACTTTGAATTTGTGCATGCATCATTCTCGACTTGTAACTGATACACATTTTGTGTATAAGTACAAGTACAAAAGTTACAAAATTAAAAAAATACATTTAAAATTTACAACAATTTGAAACTAACTACACATACATCTTTAAAAATTATGCACTAATCGCTTGTTATCTTTGGGATGCCTTTTGTAAATCTGTGTAATCAAATTTTAACAGCAATATTTTTGGTTATTCAATTCAATTCAATTTTATTTGTATAGCCCAATATCACAGCCAGAGCCGTCTCATTGGACTGATTTCAGAATATTGCAAGAAACAACAAAGAAATCAATCATGTAAAAGTAAACAATAGCTGGTTGTTAAACAGACTAAGCTAAACAAACATATACAGCTACAAGTTAAGATAACAGCTAGACATTTGAATAAATAACAACAAGTTTGAATAGAGTAGCAGATGGGCTTCATCCAGTAGGAGTTGTGGAAACGGCTGGGTTTGCTGGAGGAGCCAGAGGCGGGAAAGGTGTGGGCCTCGCGAATTGGCTTACGCAAATTGCGTTTGGTGTGAGTGCACCTTAAGATTAAGACCATTCTAAATAAAACTTAAGCATTATGTTTACATTTTGTTGTTACATTATGGAGCACTTTTACTAAAAGGTTTAAGCCTCAACTCTCCCATGTGAAACTGATCTTTAATGATTTCCAATAAAAGCAGCACCAACATGAACAAATAAAAAAATAAGAATTGTACTTTTCTATTTTGCAGGTGTGTGGGGATACCCACTCAGAATTCCTTGCTGATTCCTCTGTGAGTGTTTTTTAAAAAAAAAAAAACCTTTCTAGACTTGATGATGCGCATGACTTGTAGCAGTTCATGCTTATTGTTGAATAGCGGTATACAATTTGGTAATATGATCGAATCTTGGGGAAATTTAGAATGTTACTTTTATTTTACTAATTTAAAAAACTTTCATGATCACTGACTCTTGCTCTTACATTTTCCCGTTCCTTTTTAAAAGTCACATTTTCTTTCTTCAGGTCAGGCGTTGGATATCCAAAGAATAGCTGGAAAATGTTCTTTCACTGAGAACCACCTTCATAGAAGCAGCATCAGTTCTTTCTTTGTCAAGGCCAACATTTTACAAATCACTCAAAGACCATAACATCCCTGCTTCAAAATATGTCAGCATTAGTGATGAACAGTTGGATATTAGTGTCCCAAAATAAAAACAGAACATCCAAATATTGGCGCAGTGATCCCTTATGGGACATCTCCGCACTAGAGACATCGTTGTTCAAAGAAGACGTTTAGGAGAATCATTACACAGAGTTGACCCAACTGGTACCCAGCAAAGAAGAAGATCCATTGTTTGACGAGTATACTTTGTGCCACATCCCAATTTCATATGGCAAAGAGATGGAAATCATACGTAGATTTGTTAAAAATTTGTAATTTATGGAGACATAGATGGATATTATGTGGCGGGACGTCCTCTCACAAACACCCAAATGGAGACAAAATTTGGTGGTAATAAAATACACTGTTTATTTAAAAGCCTGACAAAGTTCTAAAAAAGTTCTAAAGAAAATGTACTCGCACTGTTGGACCCCGATCCAGCGCTGGGTGAGGATGGCTGCCTCCAAGGACCCCCTTCAGCCCTACTGCAACTGTGGTTGGTCAACTACACACAACCAGGGGAATCTCCGGTCCCGTCCCCCTCCCGACCAGGAGCTCCTGCTAAGGGCCTTAGCACACACAAACACCCCAGAACAACAATTAAAAAGAAACACACCCTAAAAACAGGGGGGGGGGGGGGTACCTGAGCAGGACACCACATGAGTGGGTGGAGGTATACAACGCTGAATGACCCAACAGCTACAGCAAAGACAAAAGATTGTGGGGGGGGAGGCTTTTAAACCCACATTCTTACCCAGTTAGTATAGGTCGCTACCAGAAGCTGGGCAAGCTCTATTACATAGAGGACGTAGATGTCCAGGGACCTCGAGATTTGAGCTTGGCTGCTAAATGTGATTCTGTCATTGAAGTCTGCCTGGTGGAAGAAAGCAACTGGAGGACAGAAGTCACCCACAGAGGTGAGTGGACTTGCTAATCAGCCTCATTTCACAGAGGACCAACAGAAGGACTTGCAGGCCCTGTTGTAAAAGTGGACAAAGGTATTTGCACAACATGATGAAGACTTTGGGCACACTGATCTGGTGCAGCATACTATACACACAGGAGATGCACCACCCATTAAAGAACGTTACCGACCCCTCCCGCCTACAATAAGGAAATGAAGACACTACTTGCCGACATGCTTGAAAAAGGAGTAATTGGAGACAGTTGTAGCCCATGGGCTGTACCTATTGTGCTGGTCCGGAAAAAGGATGGCAGCCTGAGATTTTGTGTGGACTACAGAAAATTAAATGCTGTCACTCACAAAGATGCTTTCCCTCTTCCCAGGATTGAGGAGACTTTAACCAACTTGACATGTGTTGAGTGGTTTTTCCCCTCTCGATTTGGCCAGTGGTTATTGGCAGGTTGCCATGGATGCAAAGGATCGGGAAAATACTTCTTTTACCACCCCACTGGGCCTCTGAGTTTAACCGTATGCCTTTTGGACTTTGTAACGCACCAGCTACATTCCAGCGGTTGATGCAACAGTGTTTGAGCAGACGACTGTCAGAGTCTTTACTGGTGTACTTGGACGACATTATCGTTTACTCACCTGATTTCTCCTCACATTTACAGAATTTGGAAGGCGTGTTTGAAAGACTGTGGCACCATGGTTTAAAGCTGCGCTTGGATAAGTGCAAGCTTTTGCAACAAGAGGTAAAGTTTCTAGGCCACGTAGTGGACAGACAAGGAGTTGATCCTGAAAAAATTTCAGTGGTTCAGGACTGGCCACCTCCTATTACCATAAAAACAGGTGCAGCCATTCCTGGGATTATCTGGTTACTACTGGCACTTTGTGTCCAACTTTGCAAAGATCGCACGTCCATTGAATCAACAACTGACGGGCATTCCAGCCAATAAAAAGTCTGAAACCAGAGGAGTGCATTGGTCCACAGATTTCCAAGAAGCATTTGATACACTGAAAACTGCCTTAACTCAAGCACCTGTTTTATCTTATGCGGACTATTCATCACCTTTCCTTGTTTACACAGATGCCAGTTATCAAGTGCAGTTCTAGCTCGGGTTCAGGATGGACAAGAACGGGTGATAGCCTATGCTAGTCGTAGTCTTCATCCAAGTGAACAAAACGATGCTAACTACAGTTCCTTCAGGCTTGATCTCTTGGCTCTTAAGTGGGCTGTGACTGAGAAATTCAAGGATTACCAGATGGGAGTCAAGTTTACAGTATTCACAGACAACAACCCAGTTGCTCATCTACAGACTGCAAACCTGGGCACAACAGAATAACGATGGGTTGCACAGTTGGCTTTATTTGACTATGATATAAAATACCGTCCAGGGAAGAGTAATACTAACACTGACTCGCTGTCAAGAAATCCAAGCAGCCTCTTGCCGACACAGCTCCAGACTGAGGAGATGGCTCTAGCGACATTGGCGGTTGAGCTGGCCCCAGAAGGAAACGAAGCAGGGACTGGTGGACCCGAGTGGCGGGAGACCCAAGCGGCTGATATGGATATACAAACAGTAAAACGGAATGTGGAGACGCAAAATATGCCAAGCAAGCCGGAACATCTGGCGTTATCCCTCAGAGCTCGCCAGTTGATGCAACAACACAAGAGATGTAAAGTGAGAGACCATATACTCTGTTGTCAAGTCATTAATCCATTTACACATGAGTTGAGCTTCCAGATCATGTGTCCAAGCACCAAGAATCACCAAGTGTGGAAGAGGATGCACAAGGCCGCTGTGCATGCTGGTGTGGACCAAACTCTGGTTCGACTCCGTCAACGGTTCTTCTGGCCTAACATGGAGCGAGAGGTGTCAGTTCCATCAGGGTTGTGTCACCTGTAACCTGCAGAAAGAGCAAGCAAAACCTAGGGCCCCGTTAAACCCTATTACAGTGTCATACCCACTTGAGATAGTGGGTATTGACTTTTTGTCATTGGGTCGACCTACAGATACTTATCCAAATATCTTGGTTGTAACTGATTTGTTTACCCAATTTGCCTGGGCTATCCCTACACTAGACCAGACTGCTCAGACTACTCTCAAGGCCCTCTGGACCAATGTTATTCAGGATTTTGGCTGACCGGCTGGGTTTCATTCAGATCAGGGACCTAATTTTGAGTCGGCACTCATGAAAGAGTTGTGTAAAACGTATGGGGCAGCGAAAAGTCGCACTACACCATACCATCCTGCCAGGAACGGTGGTGTAGAACGCTTTAATCAAACTTTGTTGAGCATGCTCCGTTCATTGGAGGTCTCAAAACAAAACCGCTGGCACGAGTATTTACCAGAGCTCTTACAGGCTTATAATAATACCAGGCATAGTGTGACAGGCTTTACCCCAGCTTATCTGATTTTTGTCCGACATCTGAGACTGCCAGTAGATGTTGCGCTCAATGTAGAGCCACAACAGGTGAGGCATAACTTGGGTGGCTGGGTAGTGGATCATCAAAAGAGGCTCACATTTGCATACAGTCTGGTTAGGAAAAGGGTAGACAAGGCCACATTGCAAAGTAAACATTCCTATGACAAGAAGGTGAATGCTCTGCCACTGGTGCCCAGGGAACGAGTGTGGTTATCGATTGTGGTTATGGAGATCGAAATAGGGAAGGCAAAGACACGGTGGTCCTCTGACCCATATATTATTTTGGAGACTGCGGGGGACACAGGGGTGGTGTACCGAGTTCAACCAGACAAGGGAGGACGGACATTGACATTGCACAGAAACTCTCTGAAGGTGTGTACAGCCCCCCTAAAGGAACCCCCTTCAGTTGTAACTGCAGATAGGACGCAGATACAAACCTGTGCACTACCACTGATTTATGGGTTTCTTCCTGCACCGGCGGGAACATCTGCACCTGGGGCAGGGACTAGCGGCCTACGGTGTTCAACGAGGACAACATTTGGGAGACCACCCCAGGGATATGGAGACTGAACTACAAGCAGAGACTGCTTAAATGAAGGGGGGATGTCGTGAGGAGAAGGACAGCTGGAAGTGATTGAGGGAGACAGCAGTCAAAGGAGTGCAGCGGCCGGTGGGGTTGCAGCAGAGAGTGAGTCTTCTCCAAGACAAGAGGCCGTGACGCGACGTACACTCAGAGGCAGGGTGAGGAGCCCTGCCGGTGTGTGAGTACCCTTGTCCTACCCAGTGGCCCTGTCACCTCGCAAAGAGTCAGATCTGTCTACTCCTAAAACTCAGATACTGGCAGGACCTTTATGTTGCAGGTGGACATTTGGAGGATTGTGAGGAGAGGATGAAAGGCGTTTCTAGAAGATGAAGACTAGACTGTAGCGGGTTTGCTTTGTTCTATTAAATCAAGTCTGGAAAACGATCCTCTTCTGTAGTTCACTGTGTGGTGCTCATCCCCTGGTCCTGAATCTTCTTGTGGTGACAATTTAGTGGGACACACACACACACACACACACACACCCCCATTGGCAAGGGTGGGGCCCAACATTTCCAATTAAGACACTTTTATAAAAAAATAAAAATCTTAATCAAGATAGAAACAAGTTAGTAGAAATGCTGACGGGGTCATATGAAGCTACACTCAAAGGTTGTTTCCGAACTGTATAAATGTTAAACTGTAATAGATCTAACTCTTTGTATATAAAGCAAAAGTGGGAATCAGAGTTACAGATTTAACTGTCAGAAGATGAAAGGCATTCAATCTGCCTATTGCAGCATAACTCCACATGCTCCAGACAATGGAGAGAATTTGAATGGGAATAACTTGAAAAGGTTTTTTATTAGCCCCCATATAAAGAGCAAACGGCAGGAAACTCCACAACAAAGCTGGATGCTGTGTGGGGACATTAATGCCAACCACTCACACATCTTCTGGTCATGTTGAAACATTTCTCCCTTCTGGGAAATTATGGTCAAAACTTTTCAGGTTATTCTAGGGTGTGAAATACCCACTGACCCACAGACACTGTACCTTGGCTTAACAACGGATGCCATTGGAGCAGAAGACAAGTACCTGTTCAAGGTGATGGAATTAGCCTGTAAAAAGGATATAATGAGGAATTGGCTGAGAAGTGAAACCCCGACATTGCAGCAATGGAGAGGCAATATCGCTTATCGATAGAAGAAATTGACAAAAATGGCACAGTTGTGGGCTCTATAGAAATAAACAGATTGCCAGTCTCTGTAGTCAAAGAAAAAAAAAGAGGAAAAGTTTGAGATAAGGTGTGGATGGGGGGTACCGTACCGAGCCCCGGTAGAGGGGGCTGTACTAATGGGCCGCTGCCCAGAAAGGGATACAACAGGTTAAGAAAATGAATGGAAGATCAGGAGAACTATGGATTGCTCCACCATATTGGATGTTTTCTCCCCGCTGTCACTGAAAACGTCACGTGCCCGAAGTTGAGTCCCTGATTGCTTGAGGAGACTCAATCACCTCCCCAGAGTTCAGATTTTTTTTTTAACTCTGGCCAGCTGCAGCGGCCACTCAATATGCGCCGCGCCGCTCAATTCACACCGTTTCCAGACTTTTGTGCCACATCAGCTGCTCAATTAGCACCGTAGAAACCTCATTTTGCATCTAAACCATTGACTTTACATTGAAACTGACCACCTCTGCCGCGCGAATTGCGTTTTGTGCAAGTGTTTTTATTTATTTTGTTTTCCTTTTTGACATGGGAATATTTATAGTGCATATATGTATACAGTACATATATGCACACATGAATAAAATTTGTGTTCCAATTTAAAAAAGGAAAAAAAACAGTCAACATATGTTTGAATAGAAAATTGAAACTGTAGACTATCCTGTCTCTGAATAAGGTAAATACAAAAAGCAATAATTATTAATTTAATTTTTCCTTATTCCTTTATGGTTTCTGTGGGTCATGATGTAGAACAAACTCTAAAATGTTACAGGTAGAGTGCAAAAACCCAGAGGCAGAGAAGGCTTGGACGCAGATGGGTAAGATTGTTTTAAGCTTGTTTTAATCACTGAACATAAGATCACCTCACAAGAGGGGAAAAAGAGGTAAGCAACTCAAACAAACTAAGGAGCAGTATCAAAGTACAACGACAGGGACAGACCTAAAGAACACAAAACGCTCCAATACAAGGAACCGAAAAACACAGACTTAAATAGACAAACACACAATCAGCTAAACAGGATGCAGCTGTGAACACCTCCACCAGGAGACACAGGTGAGAGGGAGGAGAAAAAGACCACAACAGACCTGCACAGAACAGGCAATGAAAAACCAAAAACAGAACAAGCAGAACGTGTCATAAAAAGATACTTAAACAGAATTTTTAATTACATTTTAGAAGCTGGGAATAAGTGAAGTTCTGATTTGAAGGAGTGTGAAATACCAAAAGATCAAAAAAAGTATTTGTTGCAGGATTGTGGGTTACAAAGTGTTCAATCGATCATTTTTCATGGGTAAAAGGTGGAAATACTTTAAAATTCAAAACGAGAAGTTCATGACGACAAAAAGAAAAACAATTTGTGTTTTGATTCAGCTTTACTCCAAGTAAAGCAGCCGTCATCACTCGATTAGCGCCCCCTGCTGTTGAATGAAAAAGTCTAAACTTTTTAATGTGTAGTCAATTATTGTGATCAATGAAGCAGAAAGGAGGCTGTGGACAAAAAGGACCCATTTGTGGAAAAAAATTAACAGATTGCCATTCCCCCCCCAAGAAAAAGTTTGAGGCGAGGTGCAGATGGGGTTTACCGTCTCGGCTCGGTGCTCTGGCAGAGGGGGCTGTACTAATAGGTTGCTGTAGTGTGGCAGTTCCCTCAGAATAAGCCTATATACAAAAAAATAAAGATATATTTAAAGAAGTTATGTGACATCCCTTTACACTGCTAAAAAACAATTCTGATTGTTCTATTTAATGAATTATATCACCTATATAACTTACTGATTCTACAAACCCCAAAATTAGCCTATGTAGCAATTAGCCTAGCTCGCTAGCAATGTGAATGTACAGCTTAGCAAGCTAGCCAGGGAACCATGAACTTACTGATTGGACTTGGCTGATTGGACATGTCTTGAATCAGAATACGACAATGGCTACAACTCTGGTGCAAATCCATTCAGAGAGAGAGAAAAATCCAACTTTTATTTTGCTAGTGCACTTCCGCTTATCGGGAAGTTAATTTGCATATCAACTAAACATTTAGCTCCAAACTAAATATTTAGTTAAAAAGCTAAATATTAAGCTCCCAACAAAATATTTAGGTAAAAGGCTAAATTTGGTCTTTAAAATTTATGTTACAAACAAACCTTTAGTTGCAAAATATTTAATTAAAAATTATATATTTTGCCCGCTAACTAAATATGTAGTTGGTAATTGTAACACTTATAAAAACACGAATTATAAGGTGAAAATATACATTTGAAAAATTAAGCCAGTTTTTTTTTCTTGTAAAACAGGCCAAATAACCAATAATATTACTGTTAAAATTTTATTACACAGATTTACAAATGGCGCCCTATATGTTACGCACATACAAAACCACATTTACACACAAGTCTGATAAGAAAATCAATTATGGGGTAAAGAAACTGTCAAAAAAAAAAAACTCATAAAGAAAATATTGTTTTCATAAAGAAAACGTATTCATAAATACAAAGTTGTGCACCTATTTATATTTTGTACAAAATTTTACAGAAAAAATATGAATACAACCTTTAGTTTTATGTTTGCCATGTCTGTTTTGAAAACGAATTTCTCATGTTAAAGCACTGTCAAAAATACGTCTTGGGTTCACAGGCATAAACATTGAGTCCTGGAACATAGTTTTAACTGAATGAGCATGATAGAATTAAACTTTTTTGAATGATATTGATTCCCTGGCAGTAAAATTATCTTGTTACCGTCGCTATGCTGGAAAAAAACATAAACAGCCAAGTCCTGCCGCTTTTAATTTTTTTTTTTTTGCCAAGTGACATCAGCAGAGCATAAAAACAATAAAACAGACCCGGAAATGGTGGCAAAAAAATTTTGTTAATAAGAGAATAATAAAGAAAATAAAAATGCCCGAACAGGCGGCAGATGTGATGTCTCTCTGCTGCTGCCGTTCTGCCTGCTGTTGTGTGCATAGATACGTTTCTCCTGCCAGAATTTGTTTCCCCAGTCTCAGACATCGTTCTGGCAGGGGGAACGTACTTTGGCACAACACCGGCCAGCGGCGGCAATTTTTTTAAAATGAAATTTCAAATGCCATTTTCTTTATCATTTGAATTAAGTTACAGAATGAGAGGTGTTGATGAAGAAAATGTGGGGTTATGGACCCAGGACATTTGTTTTGTTTTTTTGTTG
>BSAI01004248.1:0-14628 GCA_036245035.1 Adrianichthys oophorus | reverse complement strand
CCCTGCCTTCGCCCATGAGTAGCCGGGTTAGGCTCCGGCAACCCCGTGACCCCGAAAGGGATAAAGCGGATTGGAAAATGAATGACTGAATGAATTATTTTCTCTAGACCATACTTGCAAACACATTATGATTGTTTTACTGCTATACTTGTTGTTGGCAATGACTATGAAACTGGATCCTAAAGCTTTAGATCCAGCTTTTACACTTTTTATTCTGATCACTGGGGATTATTTTTTTTGCTTTAATTAAGTGTTCTTTTATGGATGAATAAACTTTTTATTTCTATAAA
The DNA here is from genome assembly GCA_036245035.1 of Adrianichthys oophorus. Taxonomy (NCBI): domain Eukaryota; kingdom Metazoa; phylum Chordata; class Actinopteri; order Beloniformes; family Adrianichthyidae; genus Adrianichthys; species Adrianichthys oophorus. The sequence continues at coordinate 14,338 of BSAI01004248.1, read as the reverse complement.
AAATGTAATATTGGTAGACTGACGTTGGTTTCCTCTTTAGAATTGTGTGAGGAAAATCTCAGCAAGACCCAAACTAGAAGGAATTTTGCCGTAAAACTACATTTCCACCGCTCTTGGAAACAAGCGTTCAAGCAAACATTTCAGATGAGAAGTCTATGTAAATTTGCGTTAAGGGCTCCCATCTTCAAAACTCTTGCATTTACGCAAGTTTTTACGAGTCAGATTTGGAAGTGACATAAGTATGGTGTCCCTTTGAATCCACGGAAGTGCCAACCATTTGAAAATCAATCATGGAAAAGAAATTAATAATTGTGTTCAGTGGAATTCTATGACTTTAAGTCTTTCATGTATCAGAATAGAGCTGTGAAAGAAAAAGCCTAGAGCAAGATTCACGACATTTGGACCACTTTGACATTTCACACCAAGCCCCTTCAAACTGTAGGTGGCGCACATGCGCTTGTAAACAGTAGAAAAATAAGAAAAAGCCCCTCCCTGCTCGTCCAGTGAGAACACAGTGGGCTGAATGCGTGTGAAAGGAGCCTCATTTAACGTGTTCTTGAGCATGCATCACATGCCTGGTGTGTCCGTAGCTTTACAGAACAGGCCAGGCTAGTTGTTCATTAGATAGAATAACTTTGACCATTTGATGTTTCCGATTAATGTCAAAGTGTGTAAATAATCAGAACTACAAGTTGTCCCTTCTTGTTTCACGACTGTGTTTTGTTGAGCTGTTGGTTTTAAATGTCAATCTTTTCTTTTTTTTTTTTTTTTTAACTTGTCCTGTCCAACAGCTGAGCAAACAGATATGAGCTGAGAGCCTCTTGTATTAGACAGATTTTACTCTTACAATCGGGGGTTATGAATCATAGCGAACACAAAATGTATGTTTGTATAAGCCCCTTTTGTAATTTAAACCAAACTTTATTAATATTGATTTTTTTTTTTTTGTGTGTGTCTTTTTTGTTGGACCGGACGGAAAAGGAAAGGGGGAAAAGGAGAGAGTTGGGGGGTGGAGGGGGGGGAAGAGAGATGGTGGATTATAGAAGTTAGAGAAGGACTACTGTGAAGGGAAGGTAGATTTGTTAATCTACAGGCAACAAAATGTTGGAGCTTATACCCATTGCAATAGTGAGTGTTGGTCTAAAATGGGCAGGGCCTGTCCACACACTCAGCTGTTACATACCTGCCGGCTCCAAGAGTGTTCACAAACTTGTCCACATCCAGTTCACACGCACACTTGTGCATACCAACCAACACATGTAAAGCATTACATTCTGTCACGCACACTATTCGAAGGTATAAAGGTGAGCTGACGCCTGTGCTCAGGTGAATGTTATGTTAAGCTGAAGTGGAGGATGGAATGCACAAAAAAGGAGGGAGAACCCCCAGCCATCCCCACACCAAGACACCCGCCGAGGCGGCAGCGCCGACCAGGGCCCACCCCCGCACCCATACTGTGGGGCCAATGGAGGAGATCCACCCGCCAGGCAGCCCGGCCAAGCACCCAGACAAGGGCCCGCAGGACAGCCACACGGGCCCCCAACACCCGAGCGCAGTGAGGTACGGAAGCGCAGAGCGCAAGGCCCAGCCCAGTCAAGAGAGCAGCCCTCCCACCGCGCCAGGTGGCCCAGCGCGGGGCCCCACCCCCGAGAGCCCCACCACCCCAGACAAGCCGCCCACCACCACCCAGGAGTTCTGGGCATCCCCCCACCCCACCCCCGGGTACGAGCCCGGGCCCCCCACGGGAGACCCGTTCCAAAGCTCCAGGCAGCTGCGGAGATCCAGAAGAGAGCACGATGGGGGTCAGCTACCCCCATCTAGAAAAGGGATGACCAAGAGAAGTGGGAGTCCCCGAAGGTGTACATTGCCTGACCAGGCTCTCCTAATGTTGTGACCCAGAAGGGGCTCGGCACCCGAGGGTAAGGGCCAGAACCCGCACCACAAGGACACAGACACCCTCCAGGCTCAGATGGAATATGATTCCCCGCTCATGGACTTGCCAGAGGACAAAGGGATCCCTCTCCCCGCGTGGGGAGGGGGCCGCCGGGCCCAGGAGGCCGACCCCCAGGAGACAAGGCCACCGCTGCTGAAGGCCCTGTTCCCTCCACCAGGGATGGGGTAGGGGACAGGAGATCAGTAGTCCCACCTTCCTTGTGTAATATATTTGTGTGTGTGTTGAGGTGTGTTTCTTGTGGTTGAAGGGTGTGTGTAATAAAGGGTGCAGTTAAAATTGGCGAGCAGGGCACTGAGGACATCTCCTGATTGCTTACAGGGATGTCCAATCGCCCTCTCGCCAAGGAGCCCTAAATGTCTACGGTGCAGTTAAAATTGGAGGGTAGAGCACTGAGAGGACATCTCCTGCTTGCTGGCAGTGATGTCCAAGCACCCCCCACCAAGGATCCTACGTGTCTAAGATGCATTTAAAACCAGGAGAAGGGGGCGAAACTGTGCGGAGACCATGGGAGGGGTGGACCACAGCCAAGTGGCTCGGCCCCTCGAGGTATTCCGCAAGCACGCCCCCCCTTCCAACCTAATAAGTGGTCGTATGATGAAGGAGGGAAGGTCGGGGACAGTTACCAAACTGACCCCCGATGATGAAACAACCGTCCCCCCGCCCCCCCCAGCATTGGGCCCAAGTCTCCCCAGGGCAGAGGCCCCACCGCCCGAAAGCCAACCCCCCAGGCCCCACACCCCCCACCCCACACAAAGAGAGAGGAGCCCAGAGGAGGCCAGCCCCCAGGGCAAGCCCCAGCCCCTCCCCCCCAAGCACCGCCCCTGTAGCTACCTGGTCAGCTACCAGCGGGCCCGAGGAAGCCCGTAGGGTCCCGTACTGGTAGTGGACCCCGCTCTTGCCCACAGACATCCCCTCCCCTGGCCCGCTCCCCCCAACCTTTTCAATAAGACATGTCTGTCTCCGACCCTTTGTGTATATCGCCCATTCTTCTTGTTTTTATTGAATGTGAGCACAGATAGAAGTCAGGACCTTTTTTCCAATCACCTTCAGGACCTCATCTGAGAAAATAATAGAATAAAGAAGAGGGAGAGTAAAGTGTGAGAAAGTGAAAAAGTGTGTCTTAATAAAAATGTTCTATGTTTAAAAAAAGACAGGGGAGAGTTTGGAACTTTTGTGTAAAAAGATGACAATAGAAAAACAAGCAAAAAAGATTTGCTTCTATCAATGATTCATATTCAGTCCAGTATTGATTAAAAATAATGATGACAATAAAGAAAAACACATGCATCAAAGATAACAGTATTTTTTTTATTTTTTTTTATAAATAGGTATGCCCTTTTTGGTACATGTCACAAAATGACACAAATAAAAAAAATACATATAACATTGTGAATACAGATATAAAAAAACTCCCAGCAACATAATTATTAATTCATTAAAACCAAATATATATATATAATAAAATGATAAAAAAATGATTTCATTTAGAAATATCTGGGTTACTCCTTTTTATTTTATTTCAGTTTTTCGTTACATATATCTTTTTTTGTTAGCATTGCATATTGAACTCTTCAAGGTTATGTTTTGTCGCTTGAATGGTGCAGCACACAGATGGGTTGAATCTCAGCTATGCTGGCCAGCACTGATAAAAAGCTTAAACCCCTAACACATTCTCACATGGCTAACAAAGGCTACAGGCTCCGTCCATGAAAAATTGTAGCTTCCATCAATGAGCAACGATAGTCCACGTGGGAAGGAGTTGGAAGATGTATCGTTTGTTTATTTTACCAACCTTGAGAAGAAGCAAATCAACATGTGTCCCATATGTTTTTTAGATAAAGAATTCAATGGTTTCTCCTCGTTTAATTGGCTTGTAAGAAGGTGTCTCTTGAAGTGTGAAAGAGATGAGTCACTTTGCTGTAAGCAAGCCTCGAGATTTATTTACATCATTATTTCAGCACGAACTGTTCCGAAAGAAAAGCTGTAAAATCCGACTCGGGAATTCTTTGAAAACAGGTGATGTGTTTGCGAAGGAATGATGTGATGAGAGAGCTCAAGCTGAAGCGGAAGGTGAGCGCCAGCATGGCCGCATTGCCTGAAGTGTGGAAATAGGATGGTGTTGGTAAAGATGAAGTGCGATGAATGTGTTGTGTTATCAGCGTGACAGATCTCAGGACCTTTTGTGTCATGTAACAAATATGACAGTCGAAGGCTTTTGGATGGAGGTGAGGTGTAGCATCCTAGGTAAATTCAAACTTTTCTCTACTTTGCGTGTTTTCATGACCTCATCATTTTATGCCTACCCATAATTAAAACTGGTCCATCTGCAGAACATCTCTCTTGTGTTGCATGGTATGTGTCATAGATGATGTTATGTTCTTGTACTTCCAATATGTAACTTTTATTGTCTACAGGGAAAATAGACGCTGGTGTAATCTGCAGTGTCATGTGTGTTATTGCATTGGCACGTCATCTTAAATATAAACTAAAATGTTATGTTAAGTTTTATTTTAAGAGTACAAAGGAAATTTTTATTTTGAAACACGGGTTTGTTTGCAACATTCGTGCGTCAATAGACTGGAACTAGAACTCCTACATAAAGCTTGCATTGTGTCACGGACGGACAGACGTGAGACGCAGACATGTCGGAGGCAATGTAAAAATTCAAACTGATCAATGGACTATTTTTTTGTGTCAAGGCAGCGAAGAAGCACTGCAGATGGGCCAGTGGAAATCAGCCTTTACTCACAACTGCCCCTACAGGTGGATACAGGCAGACAAACATGGTCAAGCTTGTCTGGGGCACACAAGTGACACGCATGAAATATCAACATTGTAGACCGTTCCTTGAACCCATACAGCAAAAATGTTCATGTCCTTTTCTTTTCTATGCACATGCTAACAAAACCTACAGTAACTTGCATTCCACCTGCACACCCTGTGCATGAAGCATTTCTGAGGATTCAGTAAAAGGCCAGTGCTCAGATCTCACTAACAACTAGTGTGACGTATGGGCTCCATAAAACATCATCACCATAATCGCGTTTCAACTTGTATTATCCTTACAAGTACTTCACCATTCACACCCTACATCCACAACAAGGGTACGTTCCATTTTCATGACGTCCCTTGAGGTGGCCGCACGAGCAACAAGAGGACTGCAAGACACACCTGCACTCCTCTCTATGACCCTTCATGGGCCTGGATAAACCAACAACCTGCAGCACCCATATGGTGCATGCGATTAAGGCTTTATCAACAGGCACATTCACACTGAGCTGTTTGGGCCTTGTTAGACATGGTTTGCATGAAGAAGTTGAGTCTTTTGCCAGTTGTGAAAGCTCACCTGAACTCTGGTTTGGATCAAACAAAAGAAGAGTGGCTTCAATATGCAGAATACATCATAAAGCAAAGGGAACATCACTGATATTCATATCAGATAACATCAATATAAAAACAAATTTCAACAAAAATAATCGCAAATTACAAAAAACAGGAAGTGTTTTTTCTTTTTGTGTTTAATAAAGTGGTCGGTGTACTATGACTTCTTGGTTAGAGCATGTTTTGGATAACAGTACCTCAAAACCAGCAGCAACTATTACCCTTTAACACCAGAGCTCTCATTGGCGACACCTAACACACGTACTATGATCTACCATAAGACCTTGACCGCTCATGCAATCAATGTTAATCAGCTGATTTTGATGCAGAGAAAGTTGGCTTTTCATGATGCTCTTGTACTGATAAACAACACTACGTTCTGCAAAGCAGCTTTTCTGAAAAAAAAAAAGTGTACATTTTTTTTAGATTATTCAGAAAGGATACATAGTATACACATTAATCATTTGAATAATATTTACAACAAAAAAAAAAAATGTACCATGTTTTTGAGTTCCTGATTTTGGATCGATTTCGAAAAAGGATTTCAGATCTAACCAATAAAATAGCTTCCAAATAATTCATGAGAATTCAATACTGCTTTGAAAAAGCTAAACAATCATCATACAGCCCTGTTTACATTTCTTTTTATTTTTTTGTTATATCTATTCTTTTATTCTTTAGATAAAAATCTATTTCAGCACATTTTGCTTTAGTAATTGGCCAAAAAGACACACATTTTTCAATAAGAAATCACACACCGGCACTTTATCATGGACATATGTTCCTCATCTATGAAGGTCTAAACGGGTTACCTCCGTAATAATCCCACAACAGAGCCGAGCTATGACAGGACATTACGCAGCATAATAATCTTTTTGTCCTGCTGGATTATGCAATGTGGAATCCCGAGGCAGCATCGCGGCAGCATGTCTGACAATGATGGAGTAAGTATGGCTTCTGTGTCTTGCTTCTGGGCATGCTCTTATTGTGCAGAAGCATGCCTGTTATCTATTAATAATGGGACAATCTCCTAAGCATTTGATGACGACGCCCATGTAAAACTGGAGGCAAAAGCATTTACTTCCATTGTGCACTCATACAATATGTATAGTTAAAGTTAAACATCATTTTAGATTTATTTAAAACAACTCTCTGCATTAGTTCCACATGAAAACATGCATTAACTGGAAAAATAGAGAAATACAGGGCAACAAAAGTTATTTTTTCACGTTATGATTGAATCGACATTCCTTCATGAGTTTCTTAAGGTGGAACTGTTGTATCTGTGTAAGCTGTAATAATGTTGAAAGCGTATTTTGTCCCCACCTTTTGACTTTGAAGGATTTTCAATTACCTTCGATGCTTTGTCAATGTGATAAAAAAGAAAGCTGTGGGAATATTATTAAGAAGGAAAGCCTTTGTCTCAACAATAGTTTTAAGACTTTACAAGTGATTTGTTTTCTATCGGAATCACTTCTACGGCAGGAAATCAGTCTTCTGATATAAGAGCTTGGTCAGTCCTCGCACAATCTCATCAGCAATGGTCACCACTAAAATATCTGTGCACATATGCAGAAAGAAGCGCACACAAGAATACTTTGGCTGCCTGTTGTTTACTAGGACAGAGAGTTCTTCCAACAGCACTGTAATGTCCTCTTATTTTAGTAGTTAGCCTTCTTTCCTTTTACCTCCAATTCTGTCACTTCTGCTGTCTTTCCTCGCTTCACTACTGCTGGCTCACAGCCACATATCTACATTCTCCTTTCAAAGGGCTTTCTAAAGAGCAGCAAAATGACACAAACACAAGCCCAAAATGAAAGGACAAGGCAGACTTTTATTTTCCATTCTAGACGGCAAAGCGAAAATAAATGAATTATATTATTTGAGGAGCACACCAGAAACATTCAAAGTTATCACATCTACCATTAGGTAGAATGCCTTTCGAGCTGTCCCTATCCTGACACTGCTATTCCACAATTTCACCTTTGTTTTTTTGGTTTTAACTATTTTCATTGACAAAAAAAATTCTAAATGACAGACACAATACGGAACAGATGGGAACTTAGCACACATGAAATTCAAAGTTGCTGTGTCAAAGGTGGGATGTGATGCGTGTTCAAGAATGTACTAAAATCGCATTCTTGAATGAGCACTTAGCCCATGGTGTTCACACTGGACAAGCAGGAAGGGGCTTCTTCTTCTTTTACTACTGTTTATTTGCGCATGAGCCTTTGGAAAAGGTCTGGTGCAAAATGTCAAAACAGTGCAAATACTGTGAATCTTGCTCCAAGCTTTTTCTTTCATAGCTATATTCCAGTAAACAAACGACTTGGTGTCATAGAATACAGCTGGGTACAAACCAAAGTTTTTTCATTTATCCTCCATGAACAATTTTTAAACAGATGGCAGTTCCAGGAAATTAAAGGGACGCCATCTATATGTCACTATCAAATCTAAGTCCCTGATTCTTCAAAGTTTGACCTGGTTGTAGTTTCAATGTGCATTAAATGCTTGCACGTTTTGTATGTTGAGCCTGAAAATAGTTGTAGAAACTTGTGTAGTTACACGTGAATGCAAGATTTTTGAATGCGCAAGCCAAAAATGTGCATCTATTTGTGTTTATACAGACTTTTTGTTGAAAGTGGTTGCTTACACGGGCATTGCCAAGTGCAGTGTGAACGTAGCTCAAGACGCAGTGAATGTTTCCTACTTTCTTATTCTTGTCTTGAATTTGTGACATACTACAGTTGTTCCTTGCCGGCAACATCTCCAGTATTTTTTCCTAGTCATCCTTGTCCTACTTAGTACTGATTGTGGATCTGGTAGGATCAGTGAATCAGAAATCCCCTGATTTCAAAGTTTATTGTCTGTCAAACATCTAAAGGACACATCCAGTCTCAGATGCAGTACATGCAGAGCAGGTTTGCTTTGTCCAGTCAATCAACCTTGATACAGAAACACAGCAGCTCTTTGGGCTGTCCTTTTGAAATGTCACTTGAGATCACAAATTCACTTGTGGTTGTCCTTGTTTGGCTTTTTATTTCAAACATTTTGCAGCATCTCTCACCAAAAACCTTCTATTTTTCCTCTCTCTGGCATAGTGATTTGATCATACAGTATTTATGTATACTGATGTGACCACAAGGACTCCAAATTAGGGCTGAAAGTTACAATTTTGTGTTTTCAGCTTCCTGATTGTATCAGGCTTCCTGTTCTTGTGGCCTGTGGGTTTTTTCCTTCTGGATTTGCTATGTCTCAGGATTCTGTATTGAATAAAAACGACTCATTCCCTTTTGTGTGATAATTCAGAGAAAAAGTTTACACATTTGCAAAAGTTTACAAGTTCAGAGCTCCATGCACATGAGATTTCTCCAAAACAATAACAGGTAAATACATCATCTTTGTCAGTCCTTCAGGAAATACCTTATTTCCTGGAGAGCACTGTGATTGGTGCTCGTGTCTTTGTGTGCTGTGATGATTGGATCGTGTGTCTACATGTGTTGTGATTGGTGTATTTTTTGTTTGTCTTTTCAAAGAAAACTCCATCAATATTTTAGTTGACTGTAGAAAAGCCAGTCCTTCCCAGTATAACTTCATCCATCCATCTTCAAAACCTGTTTGTGGTGAAGGGGTTGCTGGAGCCGATCCATGTAACAAAGGAGAAAATTGGATAAACTCTGGAGAGTTTGCCAGTCCATCATATTCCAACACAAAAAACTTCCTCCACTCATATCTAAAGTTAGACTCACACCACACCACCCTCTGCAAAGCAGTTCAAGCAGCCACTTTCAATAAAAACGAACATAAATGCACATTTCGGTTTTCCACGTACAAAACTCTTGCGTTAACGTGTAGCTACAAAAGTTTCGGACTCTACGGCCAAAATAACCGACTACTGAACACACGTTAAAAATAATACCATATCGAGCTTTGACCAATCAGGGACACATATTTGGTAGTGACGTATGGATGGCGTCCTTTTTCATTCCCAGAAGTGCCAACCAACAGAAAATTGATCATTAAGGAAAAATTAACAATTGCGGTTTGAACCCAGCTGGGATTAAATGACACCAAGTTTTTCATAGTTTGCGTGATGTGTGCGTAGCTTTAGGGACAGTTTAGAGTCATCATGCAGGATCTCTTTGGACTACGGGGGGAAGCCAAAGTGAAAAAAGCACACATGTACAAAGAGAACATGCAAACTTCATGCAGGATGTATCTCAATACCATTTTAGTAGATCAGGACTTTCAACTTGATTGTTGATTATTCTTAACGTCTTGTAAACATTTTCAGGATCTCCATTTGCTTTTGAAGGGATGCTTAAAGACTCACTCCCATCACCTTTTGAAATTATTTCAAAAACATTGATCAACAGTGTTCTCATTGGTTTATTAATTATGATTATGGCGTTTTTAGGCTAAATAATACAAAAAAAGCCTGTGTTGATTTCTAGAACTGTTTCTGCAGAGTGGCAGTGATTTACAGAGCAACCCTGTCCCCACTTCCCATAATCTATCTGTTTACATGATCTCCCACTAGCTTGCAGCCCCTCACATTCCAACCTACTTTTTTACATAACAAATAAGCTCTTTTAAGCACTTTTCAATCTGCTTCTGATTCATAAGGATTTGAAAAAAATATATATACTCAGAAATACAATTTGAGCTTAGTGTCTCATTATAAATGTCTTCTGTCTCCAGAAAAAAAAATAACAAGAACCTGTTAAAATACCAAAAACATCAAGTGTGACACTGTTAAGCTAAAGTAATGAAAGTAATGGAATAAATTGCCTTGAAATTGAGAAAAAAAAAAAACTAAGACAAAAAAGACAGAATGTTAACCTTTACAACAAGAACATTTTTTGTACTCATAATCACCTTAAATTGTATTTAGCTGTTATTATTGATCCATTATTGCAACTCAAAACTTTAGCTTAAATCACTTTTCAAAAGTTTTAATTTGCATATTTTTTCTCTGCGAATGCCGCTGCAGTTTCTTTATTCCTCTCTCACTTGCAGTGAGATTGTTTTCTTCTAGTGCCTCCACTCAATTGAGTTAAGTGAAATGACACAAGTTGAGAGGAATGACAATTAAGTTGAGCTAAATCAAATTAAATTGAGATTCAGTGTAATCAATGGCCAGCTACTCCCTCTGCCTCCTCACTGCTTACTACCTACAATGTGTCACAATGAAGGCCTCTCTGTTCACATTAGATCACTGTAAATACATAGATTTAGAGGCGTTGCATAGCCCGTGAGCTCTTTTCAGGCTCCTGTGATTTGGTTGTAATGTCTGGGACCAAGGTTTTATTGCAGAAAAGCATTAGCCAAAACTCAGCTCACTCTAACTGGAATTGCATTAAGTTCCTGGCAGCATTAACGTATGGAACGGTCTATCAGGAAAAATCAGGGACAACTAGGGTTCAGTGATTTGAATGGCACAGGAAGGTTCTACTTGAGATTTATTGGGTTAGAATCAACAATATTGCTGTGGAATCCTCCAAATGGTCCTTCAGTTCAATCGAGGGACGTGTCTGTTCTTTTCTGACTTCAATGTTGTTTTTAATGATTGGATAAGGTGCTTTATTTAAAAACCTCTATGATGAAAATTGTGTTTTTAGCATGTTCTTGTGGCATTTTTCTGAAGAGGGAGGACATATGCATGTGCGTCTAAGTTTTTCTCGTCTAAGCTGGTATCTGGCTCCAAACTGTCCAGCTGGTTAGCTTCAACACTGCTGCTTTTGTTGCTTAGGTTGGAGTTGTGAGGGGCTGTAAGCTAGTAGGAGAGAATGTAAACAGATGGTAGGGGCGGGCTTGCTTGTGTCATTGGTCCCACCAACAAATTAGAAGTGAATTTCTGATAAACTTCTGTCGCTTTGCAGAAACAATGTCCTAGAAAAGGACAGGCTTTTTAGATTTGGCTAAAAACTGCATATTCATCATTAAAAGATCACTGGAAAAGATTTTACAATAGATCAAAGGATGACCGAAGTGGGACTTGAGGCCTTTATTTATCCTACATTTACAGATGGATTTGTTTATTTTTGGTTCAGACAAAATATACCCTTTAAAAAATGATTTTAGTTTTATGTCATAGGCTTGTTGAGTCTTCACAAAAATACTCAGGAGGTACATTAGTTAGGAACATTGGTTAGGTTGATATTTCAGGAAAATTGTGCATTTTAACAAGCATCAAATTTGACATGGATGCAACTTACCATCTCTTAGTCTTGAGAAAAGTCCAAAATGTGGGCGATTAATGCACAAAATGCAGTCCAACTCAAGGGGTACCTATGTAATACTATTATACGTATATTACACATATGATAAAAGCTTGGATTTTCTCATGGCTAGCATGCTTTTCTGAAAAAGGGGATGATAAGTTGCATCCATGCTAAATTTGGTGCTTGTACCACAAAATGCACAATTATTTTAATAACCGGCTCCACCATATTGGCCACATTTCCAATTTCCTTTGATGAAAAATTGAATCACTGACTGAGAAGTTCCTATTGAACTTATGAAGAGTTTGACATCTCTTTTATGCAAACAAGTATGTATGAGAGAAAGGAATAGAACGATGGGTTTTTCTATGAGCAAAATTTATAAGAAAGTATTACAGTAAAACACGTGGCAGCACCTTCAAAATGCTGAACAAGAAAAACACTGTTGGCATCAAACACTTACTGCAAGCCTCATTAGACCCATTAAGGCACATTAGGAAACACAAGTAAAAGCCTGTTCATATAAGGAGGCCCTTTGAAACTCGACAAGTCAAGGTGAGATGCCGTCTGCTGCAGTCCTTTAGGGTAGTTTGACCTAATCGACCCCTTCATTTTCAACTCAAGTCTTTGATAAAGAGCAAAAAATAGCAGACAAGAGAGCAGCTCTGCGCATTCAGGTGTTAAAAGTCAAAGACTAGGAAAGACGTCTTTGTTACACACAGTAAAGAATAGTTTTCATTTTTCTGCTGTTGTTGCTTTGTTTTGTTTTTTCCTATAGAAGTGTTTTTGTGTGTGTGATTGTTGCATCAGAGACTGGAGGGAAAAAAGTGACACTATAGGACGACTGAAGCAAGACGATTGTTTTGTATGTATCTTTTTCTAGTTTTATACGTGGAGGAAGATTGAACCGAAAGTGCTTGTATGCGCTAATAAAGGGGTTCCTGGTAAACCTGTGCAATAGAAAGGTTGATACAACGTCAATTGTATTCCATCTGAACTGACGTCAACTTAATAAAAGAAAACAACCTAGAGAATTTCTGCCATTTTGACAGAAAAGAGATAATTCCTCAAGCCCTCCACCATCAGAAGTGCAAATTGCATCACCAGATCACTCAATGTACTAACATATTAAAGATCACAACGACAATTAAAGAAACAAAATGACAAGAAAAACAACATAACATCATAGAAATCAAAATGAAATTGCAGAAACCAAACACAATTTTAAATAAAGTGAAACGCAATAAAAATAAAACATAAAAAAAATAATTTCCAGAAATCAAAATTAAATGTTAAAAAAATGAAGCATAATACAAAACTGGAAATGGTAGATACTAGGGGTGTTCTCTGATTTTTGGTTGGCGATCCGATTCATTGTCGATCTTGGTTCATTTTGAATGAACCAAATGAATGAATTGAATCGTTTCTGCTTCAGACAGATCAATCTGGTTGGATCATTGGAACAGAAATCAATTCATCGATCCACCCTTAGTGGATACTATGGGATATCGTTGATTGGATGAGGATGCTCAACTTTTTTCAAATGCGTCTTCAATGCCCGCATACTAATAAAGGTTTAATGATCAGTAATGAGCATTTCCAGCATCACTTCATGCAAAATAACTTTTGGTTGAAATGATGGATAAACATCATCCTCCAATCAGTGATGTTGCATTGTACCTACATTTTCTTTTTTTTTTTTTTTTTTTTTTGCTTCATTTTTGACTTTTGTTTTCCAAAATGTTTTCCTTATTTTTTTATTGGAAACCAGAGTAGGTACTTTGGGACATCGCAAGAGGATGACGTCTGTGAGAACACCTATTGTGTTTTGTTTTTAACATTGATTTTTGGAAATAATCTTTGTTTTCTGAAGCGTTTCCTTTATATTATTTCTTTTGATTTTGTTTTAGCGTCAAGTGTTGGTGTGATTTGCACGTCATGGCCACCGTACAATACAGAGGCTCCTCTATGAAAATACACTTAAGAACTAACAAAAAAAAAAAAATCATGAAATGATCCAAAATCAACCACGTTTTACTCCAAACATCCAACATGTCTGAAACTTTTAGCCAAATTGAAAAACTAAAGAAGATATCTAAAAACCAACGTATAGTTTTTGAATGTCTAATCCCATAACCCCCAGTTGTATCGAAACTTTTTTTTTTTTTTTTTTTTTTTTTTTTTTCCTAAAAGCATTCCCTCAAAAGAATTGGAATTTTTGTTAGCAGAAAAAAAACTGATGGCAACATGTGAAAAATGTTGTTATGGCAAAATTAGGTGCAGCTTTATAAAAAGAATTAGACCGTAACAAAATCTTCAAGCAAGTTTTATGTTATATTTTCTTCTTTATCTCTCTCTACAAATATTGTCATTCTAAAAACAATAAGATAGAAACAGAATAACAGAGTGTGTTTGAAGATGATTGTCAACTTTTACATTTATAACATTCAGACTTGGGTATTTAACATTGCACAGTTCGAATCAGTCTTTCACTAAAGCAGTCTCCGCTATTTTTAAGGTTTCTGCTTTCTTAAGGCTGCTTTTCAAAAAGTCTCACTCTAGGTAGAATTCATCTGATTTTTTTTTAATAGGTCTGTAGAAGATTCATTTCATAAATGTTATAGGTAATTAAATTCTGCTGTTCATTATGCAAAATCTGAAAACCACAGAGTCTCTTCAGTAAAGCCTTAGTCACATGCACCCATGTGGGGGTGGGATGGGGGTGTTTTGTGATCTGTATGGGTGTCCGGGCCCATGGAAAATCCATCCATCCATCCAT
>BSAI01004243.1:0-11569 GCA_036245035.1 Adrianichthys oophorus | reverse complement strand
CTTTGAGGTTTGGTAGATAGCTCTGGTATGTAAGACTTTGAGGTTTGATAGTGTGCAGCTCTGGTATGTCAAAACAAGAAGCAAGAGTAACTGAAGAAAACAGAATAATAAGAATCATAAAATCTCTAACATTTCCCTCCTGTTTATGCTGTTTTCTAAGCGTGCATCAACTGGTATATCTTCACTGAGGATTTTTAATAACAGTCTCATAGTAGCATTAAGAGAAACAGGTACACTCAGAGGAGTTAGATTTCTGCTGTGGACGGAAAAAGGTCTAAAGGAGAGGCCTCGTCGTCTTCGTCGTCTTCCGCGTCGGAGCGTTGGTGGATCAGTGCGTACATCTCGGTGACATCCGTTTGGACCGGTGCCAGAGCCTTGTTAATGACCCGCAGCACCAGTGCCCGGATGCAAGGTATACAGCAACATCCACAGATGGTAAGCAAGGCTGCAAACAGGGCAATAGACATTAGTGCAGAGACAACCAGTGCCTGATATTGGCCAAACATGTCTCCGAAGCCGCTCCAGAAGGAAGTGTCCACCCCAGAGTGGTCCTTCATTTTGTTGTTGAGGGAGCGGAGTCCTTCTAATGCCTTTGTCAGCTTCCCATCAGGGGCCGTGTTGTTTGGGATGAAGGTGCAGCATTGCTCTCCGAACATCGCACAGACTCCTCCTTTTTCCGCCAACAGCATGTCCACAGCAATCCTATTCTGAAACGCCATCAGTGATGTGGCGGAAAGCTGTTCATGTACTGCAGAGAAGCCATTAGCTGTCATATTCCCTAAACGTTGCACATTATAATGTATATAGTTAATTCTATCAACATTTTTGTTCGCTGTACACCACCAGCATATGGAGGACTCCCATCCTGCCGCAATCTGGTTTGCAAGTTTGTACTCATCTGGCACCCCTCTTGGTACTCCAATGCCATCTATATAAGTATTAGATGGATCCACGTTGTGCGCTCAGCTATTTTTACTGCTGTTCCTGTGGTGAGTAAGACCTGATAGGGTCCTTCCCACTTAGGAGAATGCCAATGTTTCTTCTTTATTGATTTTATGCAATTTATTATTATTATTATTATTTTTTTTTTTATCCAATCCCCGGGTTCAACCAGTGACTCCTCCTGTGGAAACACAGAAGGTGCATCGTCGTGGTTATTTCGATCAGTTATTTGTTTCTGTTGCTGTTGTAGCATTCGTCTCATGTGGTCAGCTAGAGTGCTGTCTTCTTCTGTTTCCCATATATTTTTAAAATATGGAATCCTATAAGGTCTCCCAAAGAGCGTCTCGTAGGGAGTCAGGCCATTAGTACTGGTGATATTTATATACATTTGAACTAATTCGAGACATTTAGTCCAAGGCCTTCCTGTTTCTTCCATACATTTTCTAAGTCTGTTTTTTATTGTTCCATTGGTTCTTTCTACTAACCCTGCACTTTGCGGGTGGTAGGCACAGTGATTTTTTAAGTCTATTTGGAATGCTTGACCGATCTTTGTAATTATTTGGTTCACGAAATGTGTTCCGTTATCACTGTATATTTTTTTCAGGTATTCCGTAGCGCGGAATAATGTCTTTACACAATGCTTTGGCTACTGTTAGAGCATCTGGATGCTTTGTAGGAAATATTTCTACCCATTTAGAAAATGCGTCTATTATTACTAAGCAAAACTTTTTCCCTTCACTTTGGCTTAATTCTATGAAATCCATATGTATATGTTGGAATGGATATTGTGGGGCAGGAAACTGACCTTTTCGTGGTCTTAAATTTCCTTGGGCGTTATGCTTAGCACATATAAGACATGCTCGGCAAAAATTTTTTGCGTAATTGTTAAATCCATACGTTGTATAGATTTGGTTAACCATTCCTGCCATCCCTCCTGTTGAGACATGGGTTTTCCCGTGGCTCAATACAGCTGCCCATTTGTATAGGTTTTTTGGTAGGATCGGTTTATTTAATGGTCATATAAATATGCCATCCTTTAATTTAGCACCTTTGTTTTCCCATGACCGTTGTTCATGTATGGGTGATTGTTTTCTTTAATTAGTGTTGCTAATCTTGCTGCATGTTGTATGCAGAGTGACTGTCTGGTTTCCAGTGAATGTAAAGGAGCACTGCAACACAAGAACACCTTTCTGACTGTCTGAGGTTTGGGATGTTTAAAAATGGAAGATCTGTGTTCCGCTGACATTGCAAAACCTTGAGCAGAAACAGTGCGTCCTAGGAAAGTGACAGACTTTCTGCAGCACTGCAGCTTTTTCATGGACATTTTGAAGCCGCAGATCCATAATCTTCTCAGAAGTATGGACGAGGCCTGTAAACAGGTCTCTGCTGTAGGTGCTGCCAAAAGCAGATCAACAACGTACTGCACCAACATACAGTATTCAGGAAAAATCACAGTTTCTAATATTGTCTTTAAAGCCTGATTGAAAATGCCTGGACTACACTTAAACCCTTGTGGTAGTCTTTGGTACTGCAACCTGCTACCCTTATAATAAAAAGCAAAATATTTCCTGCTTTCAGGTGCCAAAGGGAGACAGAAAAATGCGTTTGCCAGATCAACAACAATGAACCATTTATAGTTTGGGCCCAGTGAGGTCAAAATGCAATAAGGATCAGGAACTGGTAAAACTGGTGTCTTTGTAGCTTCATTTAGTCTCTTCCATACCTTCATTGGCTTCTTTTGGCCAGGGGTATTGTTTGCTTTATACAGGTTATCGTTCATCTATGTCTAAAAATAAAATGTTTACAAAAACCAACGTCAAAAGGACCTTTAGACCAGAGACCTTCTGGTAAATGGTCCAGCATAGCTTTAGCCATCTCATGATCTGAATGTTCACACCCATGGTCAAGTGTTAATACTTTATGTTCTAAAATACCGAGGTCTTTCGCGGTTACATTTATTCTATAAGCTTTACTGGAAGGAGAATATTGCACCTGTGGGACATCCGAGCTGAACCAGTCTTGTAGGGCGCTAAGACGTTTCACCATTGGACCAAACTCCCTAGCTTCTTTCCCTGGAGCTAAGGCCAAAGAAATGTGAGGCGCAGCCGTGTCCTCCATTTTATACCATGTTGATTGTTCATCAGTTAATTTACAGTGAGCTGCTACCCCCTCTTCACCTATGTATATGTGGGTAGACATAACATGCCATTCAGACTCCTCAATTTCCCTAAAAAGTTCCCTGTAACCTTCACGGGCTTTAGCCAGTTGTAATTTTAATAGCTGCTCTTCCATGTCCTTCAACTGTGTCTCATCTTTCTGCTGATTATCAATATGTGTCTTCAGAGCATGATTAACATGCCTCTGAAATCTGTCTTGTGGCCTCGGAAGCAGATCTGGGTTTTGCTCGAGTTTGTCCTTTACAGGCCCAGGAAGCCCCACCAGCAAAGCTGTTCTAAAAATGAATTCTTTTTCTGGGGATTTGGAGGGATGTTTACCTGTTCTGCGTTTATCTTTTGTGGTTTTCTCAACTTCAACGTGTAATCCTGCCTGTAAAAGAGCTGTTTCCCTGTGCTGACCAAGCATCCGCAGATTCACATTCACTTTTTGAGCCGCTGTGTGTCCTACTCTTCCAGGGCCTCCATTCCTGTTTTCCTTGTAAACCTTTTTAGCAAAACTCTTTATAGTCTTTGATCTCTTTTTTCTCTCTTTCTTGTTTTAACTAAGTTCACATGCAATGAGCTGTGGTAAATCCATTCCTCCTGCACTTCTCCTCTCAGTAGTGTGCATGTGTGCATGTGTTCTGAGCTGTCATTCTCTGCTCTGGATCTGCTCACCACCCCTCCCTCTGCACTAGATGGATGTGTGTGTGATGATCAACCTTAGCTAGAGAGGAGCGCGGCGGCCCCTCTGATGACACGTTCAGCCGTACAGAACCAATAGCAGAAAAGTTATTGTTATCCTGAGCTCTAAAGGAGGAGCGCGGCGGCCCCTCCTCCTGTCCAAGTGTTTGTGGTTAAAATTTTACCAATCAAATATCTATCTCTTTCTGACGTTTTACTTCTATCTCTCCTCCTCTGGTAGACACGCCCACTGTCTGCGCGTTCCCAGCAGGAATGCTCGGGCACGAGCTCTGCAACCTCTGCTTCTCATGCAGCCTTTTTTTTTTTTTTTTTTTTACTCTCTCTTTTGCTGTTCTGAATATCTTTTCTGTGCTGCTCTGACTCTTTCAATCAATCTCCGACACATGTCAACTCTTCCTGCTTCTTATGCTTTATCCATTTTCTTCTGCATCTTCGTCTAGTTCCCCATTTTTTTTTTTTTCTTTAATTTTTCTTCTTCAGATTCTTCACTTTTTCCAACTCTTTATTCACAAGCCTGTAAAAACTTAGTCAAGCCGTGCCAACCAAAAGTCTCTCTGCATCTTGGTATGGCCCGACATACTCATCATCCTCTTTCCTATGGTACATTACTGGTTTCGCACATGCGTCTTCCTTCTTTGTCTCATTCTCTTTCTCCTTTTTCTCTTTCTCTCTTCTCTCTTCTCTCGCTCTTTTTTTTCCCCTCTTCTCTCTGCTTTGCAACTTTCATCCATTCCCTCGTTTGCTGATAACCTTTTTTTGTTCATTTCTTTAATTTTGCCATTGCAGTCTTCCTCTATTTTAGTTTGCAACTGCTTTATGTCTTTCGCGTCTAACTTCCCTTTAAAGTTATATTATTTTTATCCAGTAAGGTAGAGGATCTACCAGTTCGGGGTCTTGTTTGTGTAACACTTTTCAGTCTTTACAGTTTAGTCCTTCTAGGACTTTTTGTTTTTCTTTGCTCTGACTTTTACCCATTTTGAGCTAAAATTTGGACTCAGTGGGGGTTAACACCTAGGGTGTTCTAACACTGAGTTTCAATTGTCCAACCATGCAATAATGAATTTATTCCTGTGGTGAGACACAAGCTTCTACCCTTTCGGGCGGTGTCTCCTTGGATACAGCCTTCCACAGAAACTTATTGCTTACTATTGTTGGCTTTGGTATGGAATGTAAGTACCTAGTGGTAATTACAATCCCTCACACACACACACTCATTCCTTTTTAGACGTCACACAGCACACAGCTTTCTTTTATACACTGTTACCAGAGGACTCCGCCGTCCTTCACACAGAGGAGGTTACCCTCCCGCGGAACTTAACTGTAAATCAGTGTACCTGATAGGGTCTAGAATTCTCAGGGTTTTCTATTTTATTTCACACAGTAGCACACAGCTTTTTAAGTCTATTTTATTTCACACAGTAGCACACAGCTTTTTAAGTCAAGACATACTCACACTCCCGGTGTTCAGGATGTCCGTCAACCGTCAGACCCCAGCCGGTGGAGAGTACACCCAGGCCCGGAAAGGGTATACAATGCCACGGCCGCGGACTTCTCCTGGTTCTCTCCCACCTGCTGGAGTGCTTCAGGTATGTTGGATCCCGGACGAGCCCCCAATTAATGTTAGGTTCAAAACCCAAACATTAGTAAATCTGCAAAGAAACACAAGAGAGTTGAGTATGGCTTTCACCTGCAGGGAGAGTGCCAGAGATCGCTCAGTTACAAGCTCCTCCAAACACTGTCCGATCTTAGCCTCCCCCTGCTATTTATTAAAGGGAACACCCTAGTTACATGCTGGTTCAGCCACTAAGGGAGGGGAAGAAGGGAGCTGGCTGAAGCAGTTTGTAGATAATGAGAGAAAAGGAGGGGTAAACCATGCCCCTTCCTGAGATAAGGGTCACACAACAAGACTTTGAGGTTTGATAGTGTGCAGCTCTGGTATGTAAGACTTTGAGGTTTGGTAGATAGCTCTGGTATGTAAGACTTTGAGGTTTGGTAGATAGCTCTGGTATGTAAGACTTTGAGGTTTGATAGTGTGCAGGTCTGGTATGTCAAAACAAGAAGCAAGAGTAACTGAAGAAAACAGAATAATAAGAATCATAAAATCTCTAACAGTGCTCTTCCTTTCCCATAGTTTTGGTAAAACTGCAATTTCTTCAGTTGGAGTGTTGGGAAAGCTTTTATTTTTTAAAGTACAATAATCAAACATGTTTGCTCATTCCAACATCGTGGAGAGATCATACTCAGCAGAGATTTAATCCAAAGCAAAGTATACTTGTAGGCTTGGGAATCTGGTTTGCATGGCTAGTGAAAAAAAAAAAAAAAAAGGCTTTTGATGCTGAGCTAGCTGTGCTGTAACATACAAATCCATTATGCAAAACTACTGCTAAAACGTTCAAAAACACTTGTGTCCCTTTTACAGTTGAAAGATGCAATAGTGTGAGCAGCTGACGTTATTCTAATTTTCTGACATTAGCAGTTTCTGTTATAAACATTGAAAAGAAATGCTACATTTTTGTCATTAAAACTGTTTTGTCTTTTTATATCTATGTATATGTTTATAAAGAAGAACCAGTTAAAAACTGAAGCAAAAAAAATCTTCATTCCAAGCCTAACAGTTTTTTATAAAAGACACATTTTAACAATTTCTCAGCTGCAGCCACTTGAAGTGTCAATAAAAAAGTGAGATCAAATCTCAATGACTTCAAAGTATCGACACAAAACTTTGTGTACTGACTTAATGCCTCTATCCAGAGAGTGCTTCCACCAGCGAAGTCTGATTTTTTGTGTATCTTTTATTCCAGCCCTGCTTTTAACAATGACGTTGCCATGGTGACAGTGCCCCGTTGAACTGTCTAGCTGCCTCATCACAGCTTTGAGCCGTTTCTTGCTATGGGCTTTCCTTTATCTTAGCAGCACCTGTTATGATGCTAAATTCATTCTAAAGTGCATTTTTACATTATTACCATAATATTCATGCTTACTAAGCAGTTGTAATAATGTGTGACAGTGTTGCTGCTGCCATTGCATCCTAATCTCTTCAATTCTTCTCAGTGTAAATTGTTTATTCAAGGTGCAGATTGGGAAAAGCCAACTGTATTTTAAAGTTTCCTGCAATATTCAAATTACTCATATTTTATGCTAATGTTTATGTTTTTTTGATGTTATACAAAAGTCTGTACATGGTTGTTCTTAATGATCAGATCATTCAGTCTATTATGGTCATTTCATGAGATGTGACAGCGTGGCTAAGTGTGGGAAAAGTCTCTATTTACATTTTTTTAATCAGCTAGGGGTGTGAATTCTCGGCTTTTGTTGGTTCTCCGAGGTGTAAACCACAACTGAAACGTGGGGTCTCTGGCTTTGTTTTCTGTAAATCCAGAAAACAGCATGGCTTGCAGGGAGCATTTTTCAAACAACGTGGTTCTCATCAACAGAGACTTCCTGGAGGTTAGTCACAGGAGGACATCTCTGAAATACACTGGCCCTAATTGGGAAAATAAATATCGCAGGCTGCATTCCACAGCCCCCACAGCACTGCTGCAAGCATCACTTACAGAATTTTCACTACCACCAACAATGGGGGCGGGTGACTGACCTGTCTTTTTCTTGAAATGTATCTGTTGGTCATTGACCTCTTTCACTGTACTTTAGGGGATTTCTTTACTGTTCTGCTTCATTGACTTGCTGTTAAAATAGGAAGTGGTTGCTAAATCCCCCTTGGGTCTTGGAGGTTTCCATGAAAGAGTCAGAATGTAAATGGCACAATAAAAAAAATATGAAAAATAATTCAGAATCTAATGTTACACTTAACTTTTTTTACTGATTGATATGGTGGCCCTGAGGTGCAAGTCACATCAACAAATTACTCGACACTAAAACATTTTAAAGATCACAACAAATAAAAACCAAAAAAAAAGTTAAAAAGCAACATTATATTTTAGAAGACAAAACAACATTTCAGAAACCAAAATGGAAAAAAAAAATAAAAAAATGAAAAAAACATTTCAGAAAATAAAATTATTTCCACAAAACAAAATGAAATGTTCAAAAATGAAAAACAATTCAGAAAACAAAATGAAATGGTAAAAAAAAAAAAAAAAGAAACACAACGTGAACCAGAAAAGGTAGGTACCATGGGTCATCGCTATTTGGACGATGACATCCAGCATTGCTGCAAGCCAAATAACTTTCAGTTCAAATAATGGACAAACGTCATCATCCAATCAGCGGCGTCCGTCAGTACCTACCTTTTCCGGTTTGTTCTTGTGTCTCATTTTTCCATTTTTTGTTTTGATTTCCAAAACGTGTTTTTGTTTTTACAGAAACCGTGCTAATTAACTAGGTTTGCCATAAAAAAAACAGATGCCTTTGAACAAATCTCTCATGTATGATGTCGCATAGATGACCACTAAATTTTGTAGTAAACTTGCTAAAGGGAAGAACATCTAACATAGTTTTCTACTAAGGTTGAGGGAAGGGGCAGAATAAAAATGAGCTGTTGTTTTTGTTGTTGTTTTTCATTGGCTCTTTTCAATTGTGCTTTGCAGTGTGTGTGTTTTTTTTTTGTTTTTTTTTCAATTTTGTGCACTTTGTGTAGCTTTGGAAGTTGTGTTGAATGCTCATTGTGGGACGTCATCATGCACTTTCATGAAATGAAAACAAATCAAGTCAAACATTTATAAATTGGGATGTAAAACAGACAATACATTATTATACTGTTCAAATATATTGAAGTCAGAGGTTTAACTGAAAAGCAAAGACTGCTATGGTCAAACAAATCATGGCCGACAGGACTCTGCATTAAAACAGAAAAATGCATAACATTGCACTGGATTCTGGGTTAGCGTTTTTAGTGTAAGTGTGTTTTGTTTACCAACAATGCAACAAATGATATGCTTGTGAGTTGACAGGAAAGCTTGTGGCGAAGAGCCAAAGTGCTTTGACACTGTCCTGGGTCAATTGGCGAATGCTTAATGAACACACCTAAAATGTGCTGTGCTGGTTCAAACAGAGTGGTGTATTTGTTTGTTTTCTGTAAAACTGCAGAAAAGAACCTTCAGTTATCCAATGTGTTTCATTGTGGAATAAAAACCTGTAGAAAATTCTGCACTGATTTATTCATTTTTAAAAGTGCATTATGATCTTTATTTCCAATTGTTATATGGGTCAATCAGAAGTTGCTGGATGAGGCTTGCAGGCTGCCAATTTATTGGCCCTGAATCATAGAGCAAAAAGAAAAGGCAGACTCAAACAAGACAAGAATCTAAATCAAAGTCAATTAAGGGACTGCTTTACTCTGTAGTCATGATCCAGAATTGTGTTAACAATAACAACATGTTAGTGCTGTAACAAAGTCCCCAATGGCTTTTGTCTCCTATGACACAGTTCTTCTTTGATGACAAAGTGTTGAGAAAAAGGCCAGTAAAGATCTGATCCAAACACCTGCAGAGAGCCAATCTCCTCTCCTGTGACTGAGTGAAGTCTGTGTGGTTGCCAACTGCTTTCTCCTCATTAATCACGACCCAGGTTCTAAAGTTTGAACTTTGACTTTTACCGCTAAGTCAAGGCCCAGTGACAGATGGAGGCAAAGCTCTGTGTCCTGACATCAAATCATCCACCTCACATACCCCGCCTCACACACACACAAACTCACACAGCCCCCCCAAAGCAAGGGTTATTAGGTCACAAGCTGATATTTTGCAGTTGGAAGGCAGCACACATTACGTTATTGCCCAAATGTTTCCTAATGACTTATT
Organism: Adrianichthys oophorus; assembly: GCA_036245035.1. Classification (NCBI taxonomy): domain Eukaryota; kingdom Metazoa; phylum Chordata; class Actinopteri; order Beloniformes; family Adrianichthyidae; genus Adrianichthys; species Adrianichthys oophorus. Next base: position 2,010 of record BSAI01004243.1, on the reverse strand, counting down.
GGAAAAAAATCTCTTATGTGACTGCACCTATCAAATGTCCCTTTTGTTTCTAATTGAAAAGACATCCACATGATTGTGAGTGAACAGAGGTCTCCCCATGTGGAGGAATTTTGTTTATAAGATAGATATGGCTGAAAGACACTGATTAGCATGCATAAATTAGATAGCTTATCTTTGAATTACATGCCCAGTGCAGTTTCCCTATTGAAGATTAATTGCCTTTCACAAGGTATTGTGAAAAGTTCATTTTCATCAATTGATTTTCTCTAATTCCTGAATTCCCACAGAACAGTGTGCAATTGGTAACAAGCGCTCCATAATCATGCTTTGTGCATCATTAACTTCCCTGGCAATTACTTATCACACATAACTCCTGTGACATTTGCAGATGCATGGTATTTTTGCACCATTAGGGTCTTCATACACTGTTTATTTCAAGCTAAACAGTCGTCTCATCCAACATTTTTTTGTTTTTTTACTTCCAGAAGTGTTTCTTTAAATTAATCCTTGTATTTTGTTTACCATTTTAGCTAATTCTGCTGCCAACATTTATTTTAATCATATGTGAGGCTTTTGGCCTATTAATATTATATTTTTTCCTCTCCATGTAAAGCTGTTATCGTCTTACCGCAGTGCTGGAGTCTTTTCACTTTCAGGCTGAGACGGGAGTCCTCCCTCAAAGCCCGAAAGTGGGGCAGTGCAATAAATTTAGATAAAAATATAGAGTCATACCAAGTCGTACCGAGCATAGATTTTGATGCTGGAACATATGTCAGGTGCTGTTACAGTGTTACTGCGAGGTGATATCCAGCAACAAAACACAACTAGGTCAAAGCTACACACAGAAACACGCAACATACAACATCTCCAACGCAAGGGATAACAGTTTGATTAGTATTTGTTTGTATCAACAACATCAGTAACTTCACAAAAACATTCTGCAGCTGCATATCATTACACTGTTCCCCATTTTGCCACACCATCAGACACTGGTTGGATACTCAGGCAAATTCATACAGTATGTTAATAGGCTAAATCAGGGAATATATCACACGTAATGACACCATTATGGAATAATGTTCATCAGCTAATGTGCGCTTGCCAGAAATCTATTTGTGTCATTACCCATTTGCTGCCTGTTCCAACTCCTCACGTCTCCATTCTTTAGCCTAACCAACGTGTTAGCCACAAAGAGAGCTTCCAGTACGACGAGATGCCAAAATAAGACAAGGAATAAGAGCTGATGAGACTTTATGTCTTTGGTCTGCTTTTCCAGCACTTAGTCGTTCCATTTTGTTGGTTCTGGGTTCACATAAGATAGAGGGAAAAACACAATTCTTTATTTATTGTGTTTTATTATTTTGGTGTGTTGAAAGGGAGATTGATAGGTTTAATAACACTACAAGAGGCACAGATGGCGATATTTGACATACAAAAAGCTAAGTTCCCATTGAAAGAGTATGGGCTTCGGGTAAAGTCATGGTTTGTCATTGGTGTGAAAAAAACATTTAAGTGCACAAGCATTCAGACATAAAACTGTTGACTAACTTATTTAGTTGCTGCTATTCTTCTCTGCTGATAAAACTTTGTTTTTTTTCCAAAACAGTGTAATCTCTCCAATTAAACTTGAAAAGTCATGTAACGCATCAAACAAGCATCTGAACAGGAACTCAAGCAAATTTGAAAATGTTCTCCAACTCTACAACTTAACTGTGCCAGTTTTCTGAAACAGCAAATGAAGTTAAGCCTTTTAATATAATCTGTTCCTGTTTGTTTATTTTTGAGTCTGACACCTAATTAGGAGGCTTGAAGTTAGCTCTTTTCTGCTCCTTACCATGAGGAGAGTGAATTAAAAACCTTTTGAAATAGCTGTGTGTGAACTGTCTCATTACGGAGCTGTGTATTACACCAGAAACACGGGTTCATTTTACGGGTATTTCTTAATCCATCTGCTTTAGTGCCATCTCAACAACCTCCAGCATGTGGCAACTTTGGAAAAGGTAATTTTTT
>BSAI01004240.1:0-23269 GCA_036245035.1 Adrianichthys oophorus | reverse complement strand
AGTTAGGCTTAAAACATTCCTCTTTGGACAGGATTATTGCCAGGCTAACTAGCAATCAGAGAATATCTAACTTACTGCTCCTCTACCTCACCTACTGTAATGAAGTTTACCACACTGGCTCTACTCGCGCGTAACACCCCCCCCCCCCCCCCCCCCCACCCCCGTACCCTACGCAAGACCAGGGTTTGTAACACAAACAACAATGTAAGCCCAATGAGACGGCTATAGCTGTGATATTGGGCTATAGAAATAAAATTGAACTGAATTCATCCCACTGAAACCCACTAAGCTGGGGGAATAGGCTTCCATGGCCCAGTTTATCAAACCATATTCCCTTTGCTTAGCTACGCGGAGAAGTATGTAAAATGGATATAATGAAAATTATAATTGTTCTCCCAAACTTTACCATAGGTGAGGTAGGACAGCAGTAAATTAGGTATCCTCTGATTGTTAGCACGCCTGGTAGTGCCCAAATGGAAAATAAATAAAACCATATAAGAAATGTACGTCACCTGCAGCACTAACTCTTTGTTTCATGTGGATTGTAAATCTTAAAAGACCTATAAGTCCCATCATATGAAAAACTCTTGAAAGAAGCCACTTTCTCATTATTTTCATATAAGACTTTAAAAAGAATTCTATTTTTAACTTTTAAAAATGTTCTCTGTGGAATACAAGACATATGAAATCTATTATGTTTTCCATACATGGGTCCTATCCTTTTTTTTTACGTTTTTCTTCCATGTCCCTTTTCCAGACATGTATTTTCATGTAGGAAAATAAAACGTTACATGTGGGGTTTCTGCAAGCAAAATATATATTGTTTCGAGGGAAATTGGGTTTTCTTTATTTGCTGTTTGTACTTGTTTTATCTGTGAGGGTTAGAGGTTAGTGTTTCCAAAAGGAGACATTTCTGTCTCAAGTATTACCAATGGAACTCAAATGAAATATCACCTATCAGGGCAAAGATAAATGGCACATGTATTCTTATGGAAGTATTTTGTACTTCATCTTTTTACAGTCTTGTACAAAAATAAAGATGTTTTTCTTAAGCAACACTTGAAAGAATGTGTGAGTCTTCATCTCTTTGCTTCAGAGTGATTACTTTCCATGTGTGTTTGGAATCTCTGCTCTGTGGATACAATATCATGTTGTCATTTTCATCAGGAATAGTTGGTCCTAAAATCCTAAATAACAAGCGTTACTCCTGGAATTCTGTTAGCAACATCTATTAGTAGAGAGACGATACGGAGCTGCGATTTGTAGAAAAATCTAACAACTGCTAAAGTTTAACAGTCCAACGTTTGTGTCAAAACACTATTTTTTTAAATGAGACTTTTCATTTCATTCATTTTCCAAACCGCTTTTTTCCTTTCGGGGTCACGGGGTTGCCGGCGCCTACCCGGCTACTCATGGGTAGAGACAGGAGATACCCCTGGATTGGTCGCAGGGGCCACAATCACCCACATCTAGGGACAATTTAGAGTGACCAATTAAACCTATGAAGCATGTTTTTTTTTTTTTTGGACAGTGGGGGGAAGCCGGAGTACCCGGAGAAAACCCACACATGCATGCATGGGGAGAACATGCAAACTCCACACAGAAAGGTCCCCCATTGGTGATACTGTTTCAAGTCCCCCAGCCAGAACTTGAACCGGGAACCTTCTTGCTGTGAGGCAAGAGCGCTAACCACTGCGCCACCGTGCAGCCCAAATGAGACTTGTTAATGTTTTCTATGACTATTGTAAAACTGCAGTTTCACTGACTGTTGTTCATCAACTAAGCTTGATCTGATACATATCTACTAAGGAAAATCCATGTGGAATTACTATCATATACGTCTCTTAAATATTACCAAAACATGGAAGATTCATATTGTACAATTTTACTAAGGATCTTATTACTGCTTTGACTGTCTTATACTTAACTTACAAGCTTCAGACAAAAACTTTATTAAATTCATCTATATCATTTATAGTTGGGGAAGCTTGTCCAAAAAGGAATGTTTTAAGTCTAACTTTGAATGTAGAAACTGTGTCAGCCTCTCTTCCATGAGCTGGGATCTTATTCCAAAAGACAGGGGCTTGGTGAGTAAGGCTCTACCTTCAGTTGTGCTTTTAGAAATTCTAGGAACCACAAGCAGTCCTGTATCATGTTATACACCTGGTTAAAGTTTACTTCTTTAGATTATTATCGTTTATTATTATTATTAAGGATTATTATTTTGATTTTTTGTGTGTATTTCTGTCAGACATCAATGTTTCTTTGATCAGTTCTCTTCTTTATCAGAAGGTTTGGACTTAGACAGCAGCCTTCATTAAACAAAGCAGTTAGAATATGGAAGTAATTCCCACTTCTGTGTGTTCCCAGACAAGCCTCATGAAGCTCCTTTTCAAACACAGTTTCATAATGGAGGGAGGTTTGACTTTATCAGGAAATGTAAAATTTAAGAAATACTCGAAAATCCTTTGTGCTAAAACAAAATTAGAGAAAAATCTTGTCATTGTAACATATTGACAAAGTACATGCATAAACCAGAATATCAGTTTTAGTTCTTTTAACTGAAAATGATCCAGATCACCCCCACAGCTTGCTGAGCCCAGGAGAGGCGGACCCAGCTCTGCCTGAAGACCAGCGCAGCAGCAGGTGGAGACCTGTCTGCATGAACGCAGGAACAGCAACAGAAGAGGCAACTCAACACAAATAAGAGCTTCAAATTTTAACTGCTACTGCTCACAGTGAAGGATTTCCTTTAATAAATGCCTGAGTTTTTTTCTGTCATGAAGCTCCTTGCTGCCCTCTGGTGGCACCTTCCTGTGCCTGTCAGCTGCTCCTGTCTGCCCTCATCTTTAGAGTGCAGTTTAGTTGAAGCAGCAGTTTAACACATTTTTAAACGTGCTTTAAAACTCAACAGTTTCCAGGACCTCTGATAACCCTTTGAACCTTTGGCTTTACATTTTCAGGGTGTATTTAGACTGGGAATGTCTGTTATTTCGCACAGAGTCCACTTCCTTTGGTCCGGATCGAGTCCTAAAGATTGCAGTTGGTCTGTATTCAGACATGCGTCTACGGGAAATTTCTGTTTTGGACCAAAGCTTGTAACCAAAACCATATGACTAAAGATCTCTTCATTCGTTGGCCCAGAACTACAAGGCGGGTCAAAACAACAAGGGAAAGTCGGCAGTGCAGAGCTTTAAAGTCCTCCCAGGAGCGTTAACTTGTCAAAACTTTATAAAACGATTACCAGTTTTGAACATCAGGAACAACAAATTTTAACTGTTACCTTGGTACTGTGGAGGTGTGCTGCAAGACGGTTACTTGCATGAAGACGTGCCATGTGTGCTTTCACTCAGAGGATGTTAGCAGCTGCAGAACTGAGGCGACGTCAGCTATGAAGGTAGGACGATAAAATGTTTATGACATATAGATTATCGGTTACAGCAGCGTGTGCAGCGTAACAAGACACAGAAAAGCATGTCAGAAGTGTTTTCAGCGGTGTTCAAATAAATGTTCTAACAGTTAACAGTTGGATCAGTTATTTCCTCTTTGATGACACGACAATCAATGCTTTACATTTGCCAGTGGCTCACCGGTCGCTTCATTCCTAATATGTTTACATCATGTGATTTTCAGCTACGGTGGCTGTTTTGGTCCAGTTATTCCACTCCCAGAGTGGATTTTATCAAGATTATTTTAGATTATCGAAATGGTGTTGAGAGCGGTTCCTGTTCCCGGACCAGGGTTCGTTTGCGTGTATTTAGCCTGAACATTTGTTCTGGATTATTGGGGGAAACGAACCAAATGTGTACAGTCTGAATACACCCTTAAACTCAGTGTCTCAGGATGTTTTCAGACTGAAGACATTTGGTTCGCTTAAATTGAACCAGAGTTCATTTCAGTCTCAATACAAACAAGCAGCCCCCTTTGGCCCGTCTGCCCTACCGTCTCTATCATTCTCGGTCTCCCTTGGTTGAAGAGGCACGATCCCAGCATCATCTGGTTGGAGCGCAGGCTTCGACCAGACATTTTCATTCTTGTATTGCCAGCGTCATTGCTGGTAGACCACGGAAAGGCCCAAAGACCCAGCACCATCTTAGCCAATCGCAGCCACCACCCTCGCAGAGTGCAGCGCGACAGGGGAAGTGGAGGGAGTGCCGGATCAATACCAGGACATGCAGGAGGCCTTCAACAAGCAGCGTGCCATACTGCTCCCTCTTCATCGGTACCCTGAGCTATGCCTGTGGTAAAGGACACAGGACCGATGTTCCTGCTATACCAGCCTGAGTCTGACACCATGAGGAGTTTGCAAAGGGCTTCATCCAAATGTCCACTTCTCCGGCTTCAGCCGGCTTGACGGTAGTCTGAGGACGTGTATTGACTACCGCAGCCTGAACGATGTGACTGTGAAATACCACTATCCCTTGCCTCTGGTTCCTGCAGCTCTGGAGCTTCGCAAATCTTGTTTCTTCACAAAGCTGGACCTCATGAGTGGCTATAACCCCATTCGCAAAAGAGCAGGTGATGAATGGAAGACCACCTTTTCGACCACCTCAGGGCATTATGAATATCTGGTCATACCCTTTGGTGTCTGTAATGCCCCCTCAGTCTTCCAGGCATTCGTGAATGACGCCTTCCATTATCTACTGCAGTGGTGTGTTTTCGTCTACATAGATGACAGTCTGATCTTTTACAACACCTTGAAGGAGCACGTCTCTCACGTCCAGCAGGTGCTGAAACGACCGATCCCCCATGAACTGTATGCTAAAGGAGAGAAATGTGAGTTCCACCAAACCTCAATTTCTTTCCTGGCCTAGATCATCAGGGGTAAGGTCATTAACATGGACCAAGGCAAGGTGGAGATGCTGCATTGGCCTCAATCGACCATGGTGACGGAGCTGCAATGGTTCCTCGGCTTCGCCAATTTTTGATCGCAAATTAATCCAGGGCTTTAGCTCAGTGGCGGCTCTTCTCACCTCCCTCCTAAAAGGAGTTTCTAAACGGTTCCTTTGGACTCCAGAGGCCACCATAACATTCCGGTCTTTGGAGCAGCGCTTCTCTTAGGCACCCATTCTCCACCACCCAGATTTGTCAGTTCACAGTGGGGTGGATGCATCAAGGCCAGCAGTTGGAGCCGTGCTGTTGCAATACCATGGTCAGCCTGCCAAGATATTTTAGTGCTCATACTACTCCAGGAAGCTGAATGACGTAGAAAGAAACTACGACATGGGTGACCGAGAACTGCTGGCTATTAAGGTGGCGCTCTCTGAATGGAGGCATTGGCTGGAGGGGGTGTCTCAGCCATTTCTGGTTCTGACGAATCTCAAGAACCTGAAGTACATCAAGTCTGCCAAACGACTGAATCCCCGTCAGACACAAAGGTCTCTGTTTTTCTCTCGGTGCCAGTTCCAGATCTTGTATTGGTCAGGCTCCAAGAACGTAAGGCTGACACACTATCTCACCTCCATGAAACCACCACAGAAGAACCAGCTGATCCAGAGACAATCACGCGCAGCTTCACGGATCCTGGCCCCAGTGCCAGGGATGTCGTGACTGAACTGGCAGACTGCAACGCTGGTGAGTCACCTCCGCCGTCCAGTCCAGCTGATCGAGTGTATTTTCCACCTTCTCATCGGCAATGGGTTTCCACCTGGTGCCCAACACACCTGCAACCAGACACCCAGGTATGCCCGAGATAACAGATATTGGTGTCTGGAGCAGCTTCACATTCTGGTGGACTAGAATGGTGGATGTGGCCCAGTTTGTGACCTGTTTTGCTTCCTGCCAAATGGCCAAGTCTGCCTGACAGCTTCTGGCGGGTCTCCTGCAACCCTACCCATACATCACAATGGACTTCACATCACAGACTTGCCAAGCTCACAAGGTAACACCACAATCTTGTCTGTCATTTATCGGTTCTCCAAAGCATGTCGACTGTTCCTTCTGCCCAAATTACTCACAGCTCTGGACATGGCTGAACAGCTCATCATGCATGTCTTTCGGCACTGCAGCCTCTTGGAAGACATCGTGTCAGACCATGGACCCCAGTTTAACTACAATCATCCACAGAACACATAAGCAGTACACAGAGCTTGGCTCGGTGCGAAATATTGCTTGTGCCATTCAGCCTGCATACTGAACATTTTATCCTGACCTGATCACCTGTTTTACCTGACCCTGCTTCGTGTTTGACTCTGCCTCTTTGCCGCCTGCCCTACTTTTTCCTGAACTGATTTAGCTTTGTGGACTTTTAGCTAAACTTTGCTCCTGTCTGTCTGAGTCAATAAAACCTGCTGCACATGGAACCAGCCATCCATGAGAGGCCGTATGAGACTTAAGTCATACTTTTTTTTTTCATAAATTCCATCAAACTTTTTCACACATACCATCAAACTCTTTCATATATACCATCAAACTCTATCATATATACCATCAAACTCTAAACTCTTTCACACATACTATCAAACTCTTTCACACAAATAACTTAAAACTCTAAACTCTTTTACACATACTATCAAACTCTTTCACACTTACCATCAAACTATTTCACACTTACCATCAAACTCTTTCAAACAACCATCAAACTCTTTTATATATACCACAGTGCTTGTAATGTCATCTAGAGACCTTAATTGTACCGCTCTACCTGGCCGTTAATTTGGGGATAGAAACCAGAGCTTAAACTGACCTTCATCACTAAAAGCTTGCAGAATTATTTCCAAAAGGCAGCTACAAACTGCGGACCATGATCTGAGGTAATGTTTTGGGGAAGACCAAAAACAAGGTGCTGGAAAATGAGCACAGGCAGCTTCTTAGCCGATGGAAGCTTCTGCAGGGGTATGGCATGCCCCAGTTGGGAGAACCTGTCAATGACAGTGAGAATATCAGTTTTACCTCTAGGTAGAGGTAGTCCAGTAATGAAATCCATAGCAACATGAGACCAAGGTCTGGAAGGCACAGATAGAGGGAGCAACAAACCGGCAGGTGGGGTGTGAGGCGTCTTGACGCTGGCACAAACGGGATATACAGCCACAAAAGCCCTTTTGTCAGAAGACATAGTGGGCCACCAAAAACGTTGAGCCAAAAGAATGCCAGTCCTGGTCACTCCAGGATGACAAGCCAGAAGGGAGGAATGACTCCACTTCAGAACCAAGGGTCGTAGGAAGGCGGGAACAAACAGACAGACAGCTGGACATCCAGCAGGAACAGGATGGATAAGGAACCGAGGCCTTTACTCTGTGTTCCAGCAACCAACAGGTGGACTCCAACACCACATGAGGAGAGACGGCAGTGGGGGTGGCTGCCGAACCCACCGGCTCCTCCTCCTGCTGGAACTGGCGAGACATGGCATCAGGCTTGAGGTTCTTGCTCCAAAGATGGTAGGACAAGGTGAAGTTAAACCTGTCAAAGAAAACAGAGCTCCCAGGGTTCAGATGTTTGGCAGTCCGAATATATTCCAGGTTCTTATGGTCTGCCCAGAACAAAAATGGCTGCTCAGCCCCCTCCAACCAACGATGCCATTCCATCCATCCATCCATCCATTCATTTTCTTCCGCTTATCCGGGACTGGGTCGTGGGGGCAGCAGTCTAAGTAAGATGCCATTCCTCCAAGGCCATTTTTACTGCCAGAAGTTCTCTGTTCTCTATGTCGTACTTTCTCTCTGCAGGACTGAGCTTGCAGGAGAGCTAGGACTGGCTTGCAGGGATGGACTTTGTTATAAGATGGTCTCTATGACAAAACAGGCCAGATCCCAGATTCAGACGCACCTACCTCCACAATTAATTGTTTATAGAGTTGTCAGGCTGAACCAGAATAGGGGCTGCAGAGAAATGTCTTTTAAACTGAAGGCCAAAATTTAAAGATTTTGCCTAAATGCATGTTCAATAATCGAGGTCTTGAAAACAGATTAGTTCTCCACCAAAAAATGTATTCCTGACATGTAAGTGCTAATGACAGAGCTCTGGGTCTTCAAAATGTCCCTATCTGCTACCATCTAAATGGACATTCCAACACCAGGCACAATGAAGAAGACGCCCTCTGATCCTCAATTTAAACACAATGATTATGAATGTGCAAAACAGTAGGCTGGGTCGTCATCTCCGATTGGTCCTTCGCGCCTCCTCCCTCTCTTGTAGTTTCTTGTGGATTCTGTCCCCAGATGAACTGTTTTTTCAACTGGTCTGTGAATCCCATCCTCCACATGAGCTGGTTTAACGACTCCACATTCCTGTTGACACCTCTGCTGGCATGCACCTCCAACTTTTAATTCTGACCAAATAGCAGTCCTATAAACTAATTTCAACCTCTGTGGAATAATCAGAGTTAGACAGTATGCTATGCAAACTACAAATTCATTCAAACTTTTAATCACTAAAGCATTTAAAATGAATAAAGCAAATCAGATTATGTTAAGTTTTATTGAACTGGAAACTGCTTCTTTTCTTCAGAACTTGGGTAAATGCCTTCTCTGCCTCTTCACTCCAGGCAAAACGTACCTTGGATGATGTCAGACTAAGGAGTGGTGCAGACACGCCACTGAGCCCTCTGATAAAGCGCCTGTAGAAGTTTGCAAATTTAAAGAAGCGTTACAGTTGTTTACGGTCTGAGGGGACTGGCCACTCCAGAACCACTTTTACCTTGGAGTTGTCTATTTGTACTTACCCTGGGGAAACCACATGTCCCAAAATCTGGGTTTGCATAGAGTAGAATTCACAGCTTTGCAGTTCAATTGGTTCTTGAGGAGGTGCAGCAGAACGGCTCTGATATGCTGCACATGGGTCTTGGGCCTGGAGAGAAAATCAATATGTCGTCAAGGTACACAAAAAACAAACTTATTAATCATGTTTTTGTGAACATCATTGATAAAGCCTTGGAAAAATGGCAGGTGCATTGGTGAGGCTGAGAGGCATTACCAGGTACTAAAAAGGGCAGCTAGGGGTGTTAAAGGCAGTCTTCCATTCATCCCCCTCCCAAATGCAGACCAAATAGTATGCGCTCCTGAGATCAAGTTTGGTGAAAATCCGGGCTTCATGAACCAAGTCAAAGGCAGTCTATAACAGATGTAACGGATAAGTGATTCCAGCAGTGACATTAGTCAGGCCCCTGTAGTCAATGCAGGACCATAAACCGCCATCTCGGCACTAAGAAAAAACCCACCCACCAGGTGATGAAGAGGGATGTCCAGTAGACTCTCCTGAATGAATGTACTCCTCCATAGCCTCCCGTTCAGGATGGGAGAGGGGGTAGATTTGACCCTTGGGGGGGTTGAGTCCCTGGCAGGAGGTCTTTAGCACAGTCTAGGGATGAAGAAGAGGCAGGGACTTGGCTGTAACCTTACTGAACACAGCCCCGAGGTCATGATGGGGTAACGTTACTGAGGTCCAGAGGGTCAGGTGGACGTTGAGTCTTAACAGTGGAACATCGCAGCACTGAGACAAGTCATTAAACAAAATGGGCTCCATGGACCCAGAAACTCAGTCAGTATGAGTCATGTGCCTGCATAGCCATGGAAAACCGAGAATAGTCTGGGGTTCTTAAGACTCAACTTCAAAAAAACCTCATGAGTTCAATGTGGTTACCGGACACAATTACTTGTCCACAGTATGTGCAGTGACTCTATGTGTGACTGAGCAATTCAAGGCGTGAATTAGTAAGGTTGGAGTCTGGGCTCAACAAGGATCAAAAGTTTATCCACCACAGCCTGTGAGATCAAATCTCCATCAGAACCAGAGTCGATTAACAGTCAAACTCCTCCTGAGACCCTTCGTGTGCCACCAAGACCTTGGTGGGTGGGCTTGAGGGGGGGTATAAAGGAAGTGACACGGCTCACCAGTTCCCTCACTGCCGGGGAGCCCTGGCATTTGCTGGAATATTGCGGATGAGATGTCCCAGTTCACCGCAATACAAGCACCGCCCCTGGACCATACATCTCCTTCGTTCAGCTGGGGTGAGCCGTCCGGATCCCAGCTGCATTGGGTCAGGGAGAAAGACAGCGTCCTGATGTGGAGTGTTGGGGGTGGGTGACACTGACAGAAAATATGCTGTTTCCGAGGCAAAGAAGCTTGAGGTTCTCAGTCGCGCTCCCTCATCCTTCGATCGATGTGAACGGCCAGGTTGGTCAACTCCTCCAGCTCTTCCGGAACGTCCCTCGATGCCATCTCATCTTTGAGAGCACTGGAGAGGCCCCGAAGGAAAACATCCACCAGCACCTCCTCCAGCCAGCAGGTGTTGGCCACCAAAGTCTGGAAGTCCACTGCAAAATCCGAAACACTGCGGTTTCCTTGCTGAAGATGCAGCAGTTCAGAAGCAGCAGCCCAATGAGGCGTGGTGGGATTGAACACAGTCTGGAGTTGGGTGGAGAAACTTGAAATGAGAGGTATAGCTCGGCTCTGCGGTCCCAGACTAATAGCTAAATGGGAATCTCATTGAATGTTTTAGCGGTTTTTATTGATTAGAGTCTATTAAAGATTAAGACAATTGAAAACAAATTAATTGCTTTTATTTTTGGATCCTCTAACCTCTGAAGACTCAAGCTATTTGAGCTAACCCTCTACACATGTAGTCGCAGGGCCCCAGTTAAGCAGAATTAACTACCCTGGTAATTTAACCCAAGATGGGATGTCCACGTATGAGGATGCAGGTTTTAAGACCAAGGAAAACAATCTTTAGGAAAACATACCTAAAAATTTCTCTATCCCTCAACAAACCACATTTACATTGTCACTGGCTGGAAGAATATGCAAATAGGTTGATTTGGTGTGGCTGTGGAGCAGCGGTAAGGCAGTTGACCTCTGATCAAAAGATTGCAAGCTCAATTCCTACCTTACCTGCCCACGTGTTCAAGTGTCAGTGGGCAAGACACTGAACCCCGCTTTGCCTCTGATGGAAGGTTGGCACCAGTGTTCATTACCAGAGCTGCTGTATGAATGGGACTGTGAATGTAAAGCCTTTTGGGCCTTCAAGAAAGTATAAAAGCGCTATACAAGTATACACCATTTACTATTTATCAAACCTCAAGGTCAGCCCACTTGAGATTTTCAGTGAGCAGAATCATCTTTTTCTTCAAACCTGAAAAAGAATCAAGATTAATGTAAGTAAAATACCTTCTTTATTTTTTCTGAGTAAGATGTCAACATTGCATTAATATCATTTTCACTTTCTACATCATGTCTAATTTTACCTGCTTTTATTAATGTTGCCATTTGGCAACATTAGGTCTTGATGGAAGTATGATTCCCATATAAATACCATCTGCATTCAATCAATTGATATTCCTCTTCTATATGTAGAAAAATTGCACACGCATCCGGTTTTTATCATTTCAAAGCATGTAGCACATTCTTTCTCAGCTATTTTTAGTTAAAAACTGACTTTTTGGGACAGCCAATTAGTTCTGATGTCATCTGCCCCACCCCAGTAGTTAATGTCTAAAGAGATGATTGGTACCCAAACTAGAACAGTTTCCCAAAAAAAAGGAGTCCCCACCTGCACAACTTCGTCTTCTTCATCTTTTCCTCTACTATGAAATGTATGGTATAACAATTAAAATACTGTTCCAGATGACCATTATATGGTGAGACCAAATCTGGCATAAAAAATCTGATCTCAAATCAGATCTAAAAGGGTTAGAAGTAAAATAGTTTCAGACATTTTTCAACTCATGCATTTAATTTGCTTGTGACGCTTATAAATTCTTTCAGAAAACTTAATATATGTGTAAGTTAGGTTATAAACTTATAAATTCTTTTGTTTTTTATTTGCCAACCATCTATGCTCATCAGTCAGTATTTGAAGGAAGAAGATCTGGACCCTCCTCTTCCTCCAATAGCACATCTTAGAAGGCAGGAACAGGATTCCTTTCATTACAATATGGTCCTCTGTCCTCTGTCAAGCCATAAATATTAGCTTAACTTGAGGTTTTCTCATGAAGAATGTGTATTCTTCAAATGGTTGTGAATGTTGCTCTACAATATTACATTAACTGACTTTAAAAAGACCATGTTGAATTCTGTTCTTGACAAAAAAATGTTTATTTAAAGACAAGCAAACAGATTTTAACAGAGCTCGTTCTCCATGATCCACAGCTACAAGCTTCTGTGCAGAAGGAGTCTGATAAAAAAAGGAGAAGATGAATGATGAAGAGGAAGAACTGGAGAGAAAATGAGACACAAACAGCCCCTGAAGCCCCCCAGGAACAGAAACAAGTCAAAACAAATTCTACCATCTATTCTGACTGATAATTACTCACCACAAAACCACATTAAATCTGCATTCACACCACAAAAATACAGATGACTTTTCTGTACACTGTAGCAAATGCTGCAGAGGTTTTCGAACAGCACAAAATCCACAGGCTCACTGCAGCAAAGAACTCTGGGAGTTTGAGTTTAGTGGTTCCCTCATCACTTCCCCTTTCAGTTTCTTTAAAAACAAATCCATCAAAACAGAGAAAGTCTGATCAACCACAAGTCTAACAGGCTCCCAGTGCTCAGATGAATGTTGGCAACCTCAGGTGCACTTACACGTGCACTCACATGTGCACTCACACGTGCACTCACACTGACAGATACAGTACAGACGACAAAACACTTCTGAGACAGCTAAAACACTGAAAAACGTTCACTTAGTCAGCTCGGTCCGCTGGTGCCACTTTACGTCTGATTCTTGATGTTCCAGCGAGGATTGAAGCACGGATGACTGAAACATAAACCGAACACGGCAGATGGGCGTGTTCACTGAGATGCAGCTTCTCATGTTTTAAAATCTGAGAGATTTTGGGAAGAACAGCTGATAACTGACGAAAAAGTGTTTTTTTTTCTCCAGCTGTGATAAAACCTTGTTATTTATGTTTGCTTGGTTTGATTGGTTGGCCTCGAAGAGGCAAACCGTCCGGCGCCTCAGAAGGGGGAGGCAGCTTTCTGCAGGCACCATTTTCAGTGCAGGTGGAGAGCTGCTGACTTCGACTGGGGACATTGTCGGGTGGTGGAAGGAATACTTTGAGGATCTCCTCAATCCTGCTGACACGCCTCCTCTTGAGGAAGCAGAGGCTGAGAGCCTTGGGGTGGGGCTGTCCATTACCCAAGCTGAAGTCACAGAGGTAGTTAACAAGCTCCTTGGTGGCAAGGCACCGGGAGTGGATGAGGTCCGCCCTGAGTACCTCAAGTCTCTGGATGCTGTGGGAGTGTCTTGGTTAACACGTTTCTGCAGCATCGCGTTGCAGTCAGGAATAGTACCACTGGACTGGCAGACAGGGGTGGTGGTTCCCCTTTTCAAGAAGGGGGACCGGAGGGTGTGTTCCAACTACCGGGGAATCACACTCC
The DNA here is from genome assembly GCA_036245035.1 of Adrianichthys oophorus. NCBI lineage: Eukaryota > Metazoa > Chordata > Actinopteri > Beloniformes > Adrianichthyidae > Adrianichthys > Adrianichthys oophorus. The sequence continues at coordinate 9,952 of BSAI01004240.1, read as the reverse complement.
TCAGCCTCCCTGGGAAAGTCTATGCCAGGGTACTGGAGAGGAGAGTTCGGCCGATAGTCGAACCTCAGATCCAAGAACAACAATGCGGTTTCCGTCCTGGTCGTGGAACTGTGGATCAGCTCTACACCCTGTCCAGGGTGCTGGAGGGTTCGTGGGAGTTCGCTCATCCTGTCCACATGTGTTTTGTGGATTTGGAGAAGGCGTTCGACCGTGTGCCCCGTGGTGTCCTGTGGAGGGTACTTTGGGAGTATGGGGTCCGGGGAGCCTTACTCAGGGCTGTCCGGTCTCTGTATGACCAGAGCAGGAGCTTGGTCCGCATAGCTGGCAGTAAGTCAGACCTGTTCCCAGTGCATGTTGGACTCCGGCAGGGCTGCCCTTTGTCACCGGTTCTTTTCATAGTTTTTATGGACAGAATTTCTAGGTGCAGCCAAGGTCCGGAGGGGGTCTGGTTCGGGAACCACAGGATTTCCTCTCTGCTCTTTGCAGATGATGTTGTCCTGTTGGCTTCATCGAACCAGGACCTCCAGTATGCATTGGAACGGTTTGCAGCCAAGTGTGAAGCGGCTGGGATGAGGGTCAGCACCGCTAAGTCTGAGGCCATGGTTCTCGACCGGAGAAAGGTAGTTTGCCCTCTCTGGGTGGGTGGAGTGCTCCTTCCCCAAGTGGAGGAGTTTAAGTATCTTGGGGTCTTGTTTACGAGTGAGGGAAGATCGGAGCGTGAGATCGACAGGCGGATTGGTGCTGCGTCCACCGTTATGCGGTCGCTGTACCGGTCCGTCGTGGTGAAGAGAGAGCTAAGCCAGAAAGCAAAGCTCTCAATTTACCGGTCGATCTACGCCCCAATACTCACCTATGGTCATGAGCTCTGGGTCATGACCGAAAGAACGAGGTCCCGGATCCAGGCGGCTGAAATGAGCTTCCTCCGTAGGGTGGCTGGGCGTTCACTTAGAGATAGGGTGAGAAGCTCAGTTACCCGGGAGGAGCTCGGAGTAGAGCCGCTTCTCCTCCAAATCGAGATGAGCCAGTTGAGGTGGCTCGGGCATTTAGTTCGGATGCCCCCTGGACGCCTCCCTAGGGAGGTGTTCCAGGCATGTCCCACTGGGAGGAGGAAGACCCAGGACACGCTGGAGAGACTATGTCTCTCGGCTGGTCTGGGAACGACTCGGGGTCCCCCCAGAGGAGCTGGAGGAAGTGGCCGGGGAGAGGGAAGTCTGGGCATCTTTACTTAGACTGCTGCCCCCGCGACCCGGTCCCGGATAAGCGGAAGAAGATGGATGGATGGATGGATGGATGGATGGATGGTTTGATTGATTGAAAAGGCAGTGATTTTGTTTTCAAGTCTGTTTCCATTGCCGCCCACAGATGTGCCTGTTCAGTCAGTCATGACACTTGGGCTCCCCATCATGAAAACGATCAGAAACGGCTTCAAATTAGGAACAAAAGACGAAGAAGATTCACCTTTTGTTTCTGCTAAGCTGAAACACAGATGTCCATGCCGCCTCAGGTGTGAGCCTCACCTGATCAACATTCATCTCCATAGCAACAACTCAATAAACAAGAAAAAAAAAATACTCATTTAAAACTCAAAGCCTAACTACATTTTGACCCTAGTTCCAGTGTGGGGTAATAAACTAACTCGAGGAAGAGAGACATTGACACAGTGCTTTACAATGAAAACGGGAACCACAGGATAGACGAGATAATGCCGACGCCTACGACCAGCAAAAAGACAAATCTAAAGGAGACAAAAAAAAAAAAAGAACTGTTCGAAAGGTCAAAGAAGGACCTCCATGCGTTCAAACAATCACCAAATCCACAACTACAGCAGACTTAGAGGTCTGCCAGGGCTTCTCTCTCTTGTCTCTATGGGGAGTCTCAAAGGCCACGGCACAGATGAAGGTGGCACAGGACCTCCGTTCCACGCGTGACTCCGCCCTTTCCCAGAGTCTGACAGGATCTTTGGTGAACCCTGCTCACTCTCTGACGTGGCGCCTCAGGGTTTGGTAGATTCCATCGAAGGCTGGCCGGTCTGTGATGTTGCGACTCCAACAACGCATCATCAGATCGAAGAGAGAGGGAGGGCAGAGGGGGGGGCTGTAGAGGAAGATCTTGGGGGGGGGGGGGGGGGGGGGGGAGGGGGGGTTAGACAATGAATGCACTCACAGATATTAGAAAAGGCCAAGAAAAACCTCTTCAGCTAATATGAAACTACTTGTGTGAATGTTTTTTCACCCATAATTCATAATTAATTGTCAATTCTCAGTTGAAAATTCAATTTGCAATATGATCGTGCAATTTGAAAATGCATTTTGCCATATAAAATTCAATACAAAAATTTTACAGCTCATTCTTATGTTTTTAAAAATAAAATATTCAATAAAAACAAAATTGATTGCATTTTCAATTGTCGTGGGGTTTTGATGCCATAGTTCAAATGACAATTTTGCAATTTACAATTAAATATGCAATTCAGCCATGCATTTGAAAATGCATTTTATAATTTACTATACAATTAAATTCATTGTTCGCTTTAAATGACTTTTAAAATTGTCTATGTTGTTAGGAGTTCTTTTTGGAGCCCATCTTTAAGGCTGCTGTGTACTTTCAGAGCATTCCACATGTATGGTTTTTTAGAAAGTCCATCCTAATGCAGGATGAAGGACCCAAACTGTTAAAAGAAACATTTTCTCTGGTCTCCTGTGCGTCAGGTCGGGAGGGGGCATTTTTAAGAGGGGTGGTATTTTCTAAAACATTTATGCCGCAGATTTTCTCTTTTGGAAGCAACTTGGTTTAAAAGTCGCCTGATAAATGAAAGGTGGTTTGTGCAGGAGTCAGACAGTCCTCTGATGGTTGTAAAATGTAAACTGTAAAAACCATTCATAAAGACAACACGTGAACAAAGTGAAATCATTCTGTTTATATTTCTATCTCTGTTTTACCATCACTTGTTCAGTTTAGAGATGTAATCTTTTTGAAGAAAAAACTGTTTCTAACAAAAACATACATATGGGAGCTTCTGAAAGGATCCCTGAAGCTCCCAAAATAAGTCCTTAGAACTGCAACAGATTCCGCCATTGTCATAAACATAGAAGTTCATTGATTAGCCCGTAGCGCATTCTCTTCTCTAACCTCCATGAGGGAGGCCTGCTCCGTCTCACCTGTCTGCCCTGGTTCCTGAAGAACTCGCCAGTGTTCTCTATGACCTGTTCATCGGACAGCAGGCTGTAGGGCTGCTCCTTACACAGAGTGAAGATCTCCCACAGGGTGACTCCAAACGCCCACACATCACTTGCAGTGGTGAACTTGCCCTGGAAAGAAGCACAGGTGTCACCAGATCAAAACAGGGTGCAACACCAAGGATGACCTGAAGATGTCAGCGTCATAGCATTTGTAGTCCGTCAGGAATTCTGTCCGTTTCTCTTTTGAGAGCAAAGTTCTCTATAGACACACATAACATAAAATAATAATACAAAAATACAGTAATGAACACATAATAATTGTTTTATGAACTAAATGTCTACATCCACTCATACATGCACGTGTCTCCTGGGGTTCATGTCTTGTAATGAAGGGCTCAGCTGCTCTGACGCTCACAAACCAATGTGTGTGCGCCTGATTTCTCGCTGCTTACATCAACCTACAAGATGTTTTTCTATTTAAAAATATATTTCCAGAATGTAAATACAAAAACAGATGAACATCAAGTAAAGTGAAGCCATCACAGTCCTGGGAGGGGCTGTGGGCCGTATCCTCACCAGCAGGATGCTCTCCCAGGCCATCCATCTGATGGGCAGCACCGCTCGGCCCTGGATGCGGTAGTAGTCGCTGCTGTACAGGTTCCTGCTCATCCCAAAGTCAGCAATCTTGATGGTGAGGCGGCGGTCCACCAGGCAGTTCCTGGTGGCCAGGTCACGGTGCACAAAGTTCAGAGATGCCAAGTATTTCATCCCCGATGAGATCTGAACCGCCATGTGGAGGAGGTCGGACAGGCTGAGGACAGGAGGGAGAGATGAGGAGAAGCTGCACAGATGGAGCTCGCAGATGAGGACTCCACCCACCTGACTGAAGGGATGCTGTTGGCGTGCGTCAGCGTGCTCTCGATTTCACGCTGTGACAGGAACATGTTGAGGTCTCCGTTCTCCATGTACTCCGTCACCATGCACAGTGGGTCGGACGACACGCACACGCACAGCAGCCGGATGATGTTGGGGTCGTCCAGCCGAGACATGATCTTTATTTCCTTCAAGAAGTCGTTCCTGATGATTGAGGAGACGGAGATGCTCGTGAGTACCAGAGATCCTCACGATGCTGACAGATGTTCTTTACACAACCCACAGATGAGCATCTCTGGTTACTGAACAGTTCAACCAAACCAACTAGTTCCAGTGATTGTTGATAATTAACAAGATGACTTGTTAATTATTCAAGTTCTAAACTGACCAATCAGATGCCTCAATAAAAGTATGTGGTCTCACATCCAACGTTTGAAACTTTTGATTGACAAGTTCACTGTTGATTGGCGAGAGTGGTCACCATAGAAACGATGACTCAGACTGACTCTGACCTTCATTTGGTTGGGGCCAGAAGTGAACCTTTTTGGATGAGTGACGTCACACTCACTCAGTATCACACAGTCAGCACTTGTTCCACTTTAGCTCCACATGTCAACCCTTTAATTTCACCGGAATTATCACATTTGTACATTTCTTTCTCTAGTTGAATTCCTTTTGACAAACTTCATATTTTTACAGTTTCATTGTGTCATATACTGCTAATATGTCTTCTTATGATTATGAGTATAATTCAATGAATTCATATTTTCAATCAAGTTCATCAGTGACTTTCCTGGGTTTTATATATCTTTGAACAGATATATATTTCTGTTGCTTTTTTGTTTGATTGTATGATTTTTGCTTATTGCTCAAAACAAACCATTATCAAAATGTATGAATCCAGAAAAACACAGAGATGCTGAGAATTCTATTGGTTAACATGAGGATGAGTTTTCTGTTCTTCCAAACCCAAAACATCTCTTCATTCTGGAAAAAGAATTCCCTTGCTGCCTGTTTTTTTTTTCTTTTTCTTTCTTACAAATTTTACATGTATTTATTTGTTTGTTTGTTTATTATTTTACAATATTTATCCTGTCCGTCTTCTGCATCATAGTTGTTACTGATTTTCTTCGTCTCTGATGTAAAAAGGTCTTTCTCCTTCTCCAAAACGTCACTGTCCTGTTTTTGTTGGAGTTTAGGAGAATCATGAGGACTTCATGGAGCAGGAAGCGCTTTTTCTGTTTTATTGTGCCAAATTTGATCCATAAAAAAATGGTTTGATTGACAGTGCAGATAGGGGGGCAGAATTTGACAACCCCCTCCTAATCTGCAGTGTTTCATTACGTCTTCTGCATGAGGCAGTCATCATTTTATGACAGAGGGAGGGGTGGATTCATCAAAAGCATCACGTAGACAGAGGTGTTGGTGTACCGGGCCTGAAGGGTGGCGTCGGCCCTCAGCTGTTTAACTGCCACGAGCACCGGCCGGCCGTCTCTGTCAGGGAGGGGTGACCCCTCCCCGAGGAATTCTGGAAGCCCCTCAGCCTCACACAGATGTACCTAAAGAGAAACCAAATCAGCGCTTTTTAATCCAGACCCGCACAGAACCAGAACTTCCTGCTAACATCCATACCCACCTCTCCAAACTGCCCCTCCCCAAGCTTCTCTCTGAAGATCAGCTGTTGCCGTGGAAACTCTGCGGCAGAGATGTCCTTCCTGGTGAGGGAGTCCACGGTGAGGGCGGGGACGGCGTACATGTTGCTGCCCGTGACGCCCTGCAGCCGGATGATATCCGTCTCTGCATAGTGTGGCGCGTTGCTATGGAAACTCTGGTGTGGAGTGCACTGGGTGATGTCCGGCTCTGCATAGCCCCCCCCACAAGCTGTGGGAAATGAGAAAGGATCCATTAATACGTGTGATTGCTCATTTATGAAAGCCAGAGATCTGGTGCAGATATGCAGACGACTCTCTGATTTACATCCAGAGGAAAACAGACCCTCAGAAACCTGGAAGTCATGTTCCTTCACCGATCACCAACAAACACTGCTCTGCTTTAGGAGCAGCACCAAGAGGACAACACCGATCAGAGGCTTCATAGTTCGAAATGATATCACACACAGCAGGATGTATAAACATCGGCATTGTGTGGACTGTGACCAACATCAAACAATGTTAAGTTATCCAGAAACCATAGAACGTCCATCTAAACTTTCACCAAAATCAGAGGTAAAATGGTTTGTTTCTGTTAATGGCAATCAAGATTTTAAAGTCCCACTCATGTGAAAAACTGAGGTTTTTGGTGTTTTTAACAGGTTCTTGTGGCATTTTTCTAATGCTTGAGGACAAGCATGAAGAAAATTGAGCTTAAAATTGCATTTCTGAGTTTTGCTTTTACCAACCATAGTGAATCAGGAGGAGATGAGAAAATGCCATTTGAAAAAAGAGCGTATTTGTGATGCAGAAAATATGCTGCTCTGCTCCATTCTGATGCAGACAAATAGATCCATGTACGGCTGGATAGTTTCGTATGTCTCGTATTTTTGTTGCACCATTTTTGGCTCGGGGTTCTTGGTTGTTAGTTCTCCGTTGTGACGTAATGATTGTGAGTTCTGGTTTTGGTTCCTCGGTTCTCAAGTGGCAAATCAGAGTCAAAGTAGTGCTTTATGTGTTTTCACATGCAGTCACAGGACGTTGTATTCAGCTCAATCTGCTTCTTGATGAAACCCATAAGCTACACCTGCAGCATCTTCTGCCTTCACCGTTTCAGCTCCTGCAGAACAATTCAGTCAGAACCAGGAGAACCGAGCTCATCTCTGCTTTAAGTGGTTTGCAGGCAACTCCTGAAATCCTAAAGTAAACTTTCAATCTGCTTCCTTAATGTAAATGTAGAGAAACACTTGGAAAAAGATCCACTACCAGAACCATGGGTCAGAACCAACAGAACCCACTTCTTGTGTTTCAAAGTGAAACACTTTCTCCACTTCTTTACTGAACCAGGTCTGCTTATACTGGATGTTTGGATTTTTATTTTTGTTGTTCAAAAAATGTAACTTTTAGAAAATAATTGTTTTTTTCTTATTGTCTGTAACTCTGTGTGAATATTCTCTGTGAGTGAAACCTTCGGGTCAGTGGCAGGTCAGCCTTTAACTGCAGAAAATTTAAATTTAAATTAAACTTTTAATGACTGGGGGAAGGACACTTTTCTGTTTGTCACACCTTTCAGGTCTTACCACGCAGCCAGCCAGGGGTCATGTGACAGGAAGTCAGCAGGAGGACGTCATAGAGAGGGTTACCGAGGAGGAGAGCGAAGGAAATGAAGACAAGAGCAGAGAGATCTAGAAGGAAAAAGGAAAACAAGCGTGCAGAGTGAGCAGCTGGAGGGAGGAGGCGTGCAAAGTGTTCACAAAGAACAAGTGTTGGGAGGTGACCATGCAGGGAGAAGAAGAACAAAGATCTGGAACTTTTCTGAGGAGTCGCTTAGATCCATTTCCAGAGTGATTGAGACATCAGGACAGAGATGCTCTATGGCAAACTGAAAACATCATTAAAACAGTGCAGAGAGACCGTCATAGAAGTGCTATGAGGTTAGTTGTTAGCTTAAAGTAGTCATAATAAACCCAGACAAAAGCAAAGTTATGATGAGCTAATATGATCATATTAGCTCATTAATGCTACAAAAAGTGCAACCAGATAAAAATGCTATGAAAAGACTCTGTGGTCAATTCTAATCGTAATAAACAGAAGTGAGAGCACATTACCGGACATGTAAGGTTAAGAATAAAATAAAACCTGTTGTTACTTATCCACTAACACATACATGAAACACAGTTGTATCTACGTTTAGTTCTGTAGAGAGTTTTAATGAACTGATCAAAGTTTGACATCAAATTCCATTCATTTAGTTGCAGGCATCATGAAAATGATCAGTCTTCCTGCACTTTGTGACCAAACACTGAACTGGAGATCGTTTCACAAAATCAACTACATAACCATTTCCTTCCAGATGCAGGATATCGCCTAAACATAGATTGTAAAGGTTGCTGGATTCTTTCCAAAGCTTCCCGGCTTTGAAATGCAACCAGCTTTGGTCAACAGCAGTGCTTAAGGTAATGAATACTGACCCTGTTGGCTTGCTACAGCTTTAGAAGCTTCATGAAGCAGGAGAACCAGACATGAAATGTGGAAGTGAGCCTCTGCAGCTGCAGGTTCCACATGTTTATGCTTCAGGGGCAGAAACTCCAGCATTCTTACCTGACGCCTCGGCGCTCTGTGGCAGCTCTGGAAGCTTGTTTCTCAGCACTGCCGGGTTCTGGTACTGTGGGTCCAACAGAAACACCCTCTCATAGTGTGGGTAAGTGTTGGCCGGACCTGAAAACAAAACCAGACAAGAACCAGATGAAGAAAACATGCATAGCTTTTAGTTTATTAAATGAAAGCAGAAATTTTTGATCAAAGTTGTCTTAAAGTGCCACCCAAAGGACAAAGAGCCATCAAAACAAACTATATCATCCAATCTGATTCGGACCAAACCAAGCTCATTTTTTCACTTTTTAGGCTACAAAATGTTAGGTTGAAAGAGCATGGCCAAATGGCTGTAATCCACACAAAGGACTGAGAGTTGTTCACAGACTTGAACTCTAACAATGTCTTAAGTAAAAGAGAAATCCCTTCAGACACTGATGGACACTCGATGTCAGCTGATAGAGAGGTTACTCCTCTTCTTCTGACCAGTCAGACTATGACACCACAGAGGAACTAAAAAACATGCTTGTCTCTGCGCGGCTCTCTACCTGTGTGGGCGTGTCCATCGCGAGGGGGCACAGGTGGGGTCTGCATGATGATAGTGTCACTGCAGGACGACAGTCGAATCGTCACCTCTTCATTCAAGATCTGGCGTGGAGCCTGCAGAGCATTGATGGGAACGATGTGATTCTAAAGTCTAAATAGAAAACTTGACAAATTCTTTATCTTTTCAAAGAAATTCTTTACTGACAAACCACAGTTACTGTGTATGAGTCAGAATGAGTTCCAGTATGTTTGCCACCTGTATGTTTACAACCAATAATCTATCATTCTGCAGGTTTGTGGCAGACTTTAGTTTTGGTCTGTGAAGTCACTGAACTATGTAGATCCAAACCAATCAGTGCATGACTGATACTAAATCCTTATCTGTGTCTTTGTGTTACAACTTCACATAACCTCACAAACACAGAAAACGTTCTCAAAACCTGCCTCCTTCTGTTTCTGATCACGCTAACCCCTGACCCGAAACCTGCGGCTGTAAAAAGTGACATGAAAAAAGGATGTAAAGATGCTGTGTCTGAAAACCAATGGACAAATGAAGCCAAGGGTGGATTAGATTATGAATCTCCTGAAGATTCAAACTTTTATTACTTTGTTTGCTTTGGAAACCAAATCTTTGAGAGGACTGATGAATAAATGAATAGATTATTTAATAGATGCAGCAAGAAATGGATGGGTGGAAATATTGATGGTTGAATGGAGGGTTTGCTGATTGGTTGGGTTGTTTTTGAGCAAATTAAACAATGGACAGGATGGATGAACGGATAGATGGTAAATGGTGTACTTATAGCCCTTTACTGCCTTCCTCAAAGGCCCAAAGGGCTTCACAGTCAGAGTCCCATTCACACACTGATGGCGGCTCCACTGCCAAACACTGGCACCACCATTACTCACCACCAGGAGTAACGTGGGCTTCAGTGTCTTGCTCAAGGACACTTTGGTACAAAGGAAAGCAGGGCGGGAACCAAACCAGCAATATTTTGATCAGAGGTCAACCACTCTACTTCTGCATCACGGTGGCCATGTTGGCCAAAATTTCTAAAACACTTCATCTCTACATCCGTCTATTGAATGGATGGATGGATGGATGGATGGATG
>BSAI01004239.1:31796-72146 GCA_036245035.1 Adrianichthys oophorus | reverse complement strand
CTGTTGTTCACTGTTGTTGTTCACTGTTGTTGATCAATGTTGTTGAGCACTGTTGTTGATCACTGTTGTTGAGCACTGTTGTTCACTGTTGTTGATCACTGTTGTTCACTGTTGTTGTTCACTGTTGTTGATCACTGTTGTTGAGCACTGTTGTTCACTTTTGTTGATCACTGTTGTTCACTGTTGTTGTTCATTGTTGTTGATCACTGTTGTTTTTCACTGTTGTTCACTGTTGTTTTTCACTGTTGTTCACTGTTGTTGTTCAATGTTCTTGTTCACTGCTGTTGTTCACTGTTGTTCAGTGCTGTTTGTTCACTGTTGTTTATCACTGTTGTATTTCACTATTGTTGTTCACTGTTGTTGATCACTGTTGTTGATCGCTGTTTGGTCACTGTTGTTGATCACTGTTGTTCACTGTTGTTGTTCACTGTTGTTGATCACTGTTGTTCACTGTTGTTGTTCACTGTGTTTGTTCACTGATGTTGATCACTGTTGTTCACTGTTGTTGTTCACTGTTGTTGATCACTGTTGTTGAGCACTGTTGTTGAGCACTGTTGTTGATCACTGTTGTTGAGCACTGTTGTTGATCACTGTTGTTGATCCCTGTTGTTGATCACTGTTGTTCACTGTTGTTGATCACTGTTGTTCACTGTTGTTGTTCACTGTTGTTGATCACTGTTGTTGAGCACTGTTGTTCACTGTTGTTGTTCACTGTTGTTGATCACTGTTGTTGTTCACTGTTGTTGTTCACTGCTGTTGTTGTTCACTGTTGTTCTTCACTGTTGTTCACTGCTGTTTGATCACTGTTGTTGATCACTGTTGTTGAGCAGTGTTGTTGATCACTGTTGTTTATCACTGTTGTTGTTCACTGTTGTTGTTCACTGTTGTTCACTGTTGTTGTTCACTGTTGTTGTTCACTGTTGTTGATCACTGTTGTTGTTCACTGTTTTTGATCACTGTGGTTCACTGTTTTTGTTCACTGTTGTTGAGCACTGTTGTCCACTGTTGTTGTTCACTGTTGTTGATCACTGTTGTTGATCACTGTTTTTCACTGTTGTTGTTCACTGTTGTTGTTCACTGCTTTCATGCAGGTTTCGCCAGTCCAATGTGAACTATCCAAAGACTACTCAAATGCTTGTGTTTTCATGCCAAGAAATGACCTTTTACTTTTTTTTTTACAAAAACAAATTTGATTCTTTCAATAACAGCAAAGAGTTGTGTGTTTAGGTAGATGTAACAAGCTAAAACCTCTTTCATGCATCGGTCTGATCTGACCAGGAATATACATTTATAGTCGTGCAGATCTCAGTCTTTTGAAGGAAAAAACCTTTTGCCGAGGAGGTGTTAAAGACAGCTGTTTGCTGCTGTGGTCACAGAAATAAATCTGACCGAGTGGAAGAGATCCAGGATTAAAGGAGTTGCTTTTGGGAATGTGTGGGATGTTCTCTACAGCTGTTCACTTATCACAACTCATGAAACCCAGTTTTAATTCAAGAATGAGAAAATATCAAGGATTAAAACTTTTTCCTCTCAACACGGATCCGTTCGTCAGTTCCAGAAAGCTTCTGTCTGTTTGAAAAATGTTTTCTTCTGTAATTGGCATGTTTTAACTAAAAACTTGAGTTTGTGTGACTTTCTGATCATCTGACAGATTCTCAGTGTTCAAAGCTGAAATATTAATGCCTCAGCTCTTATTCTGGAGGGAAACGGCTGTCCCTATGCTCAGTTTACAGATCATTAAACAAATTGTGTGGGTTTGTTTGGGAGTGCAGCTGCGTGCTGCTGTGTTTCCGCTCGTGTCTTTGAATTTGTAAAATGCACAGAGGCAGCAGAGACGAGGAAAATTCTCCCCATTGCTGCAAATATGTCAGGAGATTGTTTCTCTACACTGCAATTACCGAAGAGTGTGAATTATTAAGGAGAAATATACGCAGTGTAGGCAGACAGGAGCAGAAAGGTCCCAAACTCATAACCTTTAATTAGCTCGCAGTGACGCACTAAAGTAGAGCGCAAAGACGGTTGGCTGACAGTGAGCTGGCTCCATGGTGCATCATTTACTGATCCGCTGAGTTGCAGCCGCCTTCAAAGGCACTCCGGGCTCGACTCGCACAGCTGCTAACGCCAAGAAAACACAAGGATACACAATATAGGTTCTCCAATGAGATAAGCTCAGATTAACTAAACCTGTCAGGCTGACGTTCTCTCAAAGTGCAGTGAGCGTGCTGCAGCCTCTACATCTGCCAGCAGGAGCAGAACTTTGGTCAGTGTTGGTAAGTTGACCTCTGACCTGAATGACATGCTGATGATCCATAAATTTTCAGACAGATAATGATCTTGATCAAATCAACGTGGATTTTTTTGTTGTTTGTACTTTTGTAGTCATAGTTCGCTCATTCACTTGAACAGCAGAAGCATGTATACCAACCCACAGAATCTGGGACGTTCCGTTAACATCATAAGCATTTCTGAAACTTGGTTCTGCTGCAACAAAGACACTGATTTTGAAGTGGAAAACTATGATGTGAACAATGTAAACAAAAAAGGTGGAGGAGATCTAAGTTTACAGTAACTGATAACATGTCAGTTTCATTGGATGGAATACTGGAATGTATCACAACTGAAATCTGTAATGAATCAGTGAAAATGTCATTATAAGCTGTATATACAGGTCACCAGAATCAAGCTTAGAAGTGTTCAGTGACTGGATGGAAAAAATGTATCACTCTCAGAATACCAAAATATTGTTTATATGTGGAGATCTGAATATTGATCTGATAAACCCCAGCAAATATAAAGCAACAGTTGACTTTATCCGCAGAATGTACAGTATGTGTTTCTATCCAACCTTAACAAGAAACAGGAGAATCACTGCTCACAGTGCTGCTCTTATTGATAATATACTTCAAAATAACATAGAATACACTCATATGAGTGGACTCATGATATGTGACATAACTGATCATTTACCAGTTTTTATACTATTTAATATCAACGTGACAACAAAGAAGATAATCAAAGAACCAGTCTACAAAAGGTTAAGAAATGAAAAAACAATGACCTCTGTTAATAATGACTTATCCAGACAGAACTGGAACTCTGTGTTCAGAGAGAAAGATGTGGACACCGCTTAGGAATGTTTTTTTAGAAATATTTAGCTCACTCTATTACAAAAACAATTCAAGAACACATTTACCAAATGTCCTTGGTTACCTACTGGTCTACAAAATGCTTGTAAAAAGAAAAATAACATCTATTAAAAAATTCTCAAAACAAAGAAACAATAAAGCAAACTTATCCAGATTCCTTTACAGATGAGAAGGGTCAAAGCTATTCTATTAATGAAGCAGCAAACAGCCTTAATGGCTATTTTGTAAACGTGGGTCCAGAGTTGGCAGCAGAAATTCCAAAGAGCAAAACCAGGAAAGAAAATATCCCATCATCACAAGGATCCCACACTCAATCTTTCTCTCTGAAGAGAATAAAAATGAGCTGATATAATTTATTAATTGTCAGAGCTCTGTCTCCCCTCTGGTCACCGGTGGGAGCAGTCTCCAGAGTTCTAAACTCACTACATCTCCCAGCAACCCCAGCGTGCAGTCCCTGGATGCCGCTCACATGACTCCAATCTGAAAATTACACACCTGTCTCTGAAGCAGCACACAGAGCCTCGCTCAGTGTGAAGTATTGTTTTGTATCACCCTGCCTGCATTAAAGAGCGTTTCTATCTGGACCTGATCTTCTGTTTCTGATCCGGCTTACTGTCTGATTGCCTGCCGCCTGCCCTGACCTCTGCCTGTCTGGCTCTGATTTAGCTTTGTGGACTTTTAGCTGTGCTTGGTTTCTGTCTGAACTAACAAACCTGCTGTAAGTGGAACCAGCTGTCTGCCCGTTTATGACATTAATAAATTCAAGAGTAAAAACTCAGCAGATAGTAATGATATTGATATGGCGGTAGTGAAGAAGGTAATTAACAGAATCTCTAAGCCTCTAACATACATTTGTAACTCATCACTACAAACTGGGAAATTCCCAAACAAAATTAAAATCGCAAAAGTGATTCTTATTTGTTAGAGCGGAGACAAACACCTGTTTACAAACTATAGACCTGTTTATGGCGTCACATCTCTGCCATTAATTGATAGGCGCGTATTTGATAACTGAGTGAGCGTATCTTACAACTGCACCGCGCAGTCCACTGGCTGAACTTCATGAACTTCTGCTGCTGATGCTCAACAGCAAAGCTCCAGGGCCTGATGACTTTCCTGCTGAGTTTTATGAGGAATTCTGGGAACAGCTGGCACAAACTTTTTATAAAATGGTTACATTCATCAAGGAAAGCCAATCACTGCCAGGTATTAATTTTTCCCCAAAACTATCAGAACTGGTGCAACTAAACTACACCCCATTACTGAAAAGTATACAGGACGATCTAACCCGCTGGGTCAACCTGCCCCTGTCACTCATGGGTAAGATAGCCACAGTAAAAATGAAAATTTTACTCAAAGTTAATTATCTCTTCTCAATGATCACCACACAACCACCGCTAAAATGGTTCAAAACATTAGACTCTGCCATATCCAGCTTCTTATGGAACAATAAACCTGCAAGAATTAGTCTAAAAACTTTAAAATCTGCAAAAAGCTGTGGAGGCTTAGAATTACCTAACTTCCATAACTACTTTCTTGCCAACAGATTTTACAGTTCATTTTAAAATGGTTAAAAAACAATCCAGAAACCAACCCATGGATGGATCTGCAACAGGCATTTTGTGGAAAGATTAACTTGTCAGATCTATTTATCAGCCCAAAAATAAAAAAACTTGACTGCTACCAAAGTAGTAATATAAGTACTAATTTAACAGCCTGTTGGGAATTTCTTAAAATGTCAAACTCTTCACTCTTACCATGCAAAATGACACCAACCTGGAACAATCCAGACATCCTGATAAATAAAAAAATGTTGCACTTCCCTGATTGGCCAGCAGGGGGCGTACGACTACTTGCGCACTTAATTATTGATAGAAGATTCATAAAGCACCAAGAACTACAAGAAAAACATGGAATAAATAAATTCTTGGAATATCAGCAACTTAAATCTGTAATTACTAAAACATTTAAATCCAGTGACAATGACCTAAAATTACCAGAACTAGTTACCTCTATGATTAATTTTTCATTGAATTAAACTCTCTCCAAAATATACAAACTTGTATGCAACTTAGATAACGAAGTCTCAATTCCAACAACAAAATGGGATGCAGACTTAGACATTTGTGAGCACTGTGATAGTGAAACACCTGACACATATATATAAGGTCTTGGGCTTGTGCATGGGGGGGGTTACAGTATGGTGGTGGGGTGGGGGGGGCTTACAGTATGGTGGGGTGGGGGTTTGGCCTGGACTGGACAGTGGTCTTTTTGCATGCGTGGAGGGGCTGGACGGCTTGGGGTCACTCCTTCTCTGACACTGGGTCGGGGTGGGGCAACCCGCCCCACATTTGGCCCGGTCTATGGAGGTTCAAGAGGGGCAATATTAAATGAATATGAACGCCATGAAATCTTTAAATAAAAGTGTCATTAATTATTTAAAATTAGAAATCAATAGGGCTGCACGGTGGCGCAGTGGTTAGCGCTCCTGCCTCACAGCAAGTAGGTTCCCGGTTCAAGTCCTGGCTGGGGGACCTTTCTGTGTGGAGTTTGCATGTTCTCCCCGTGCATGCGTGGGTTTTCTCCGGGTACTCCGGCTTCCTCCCACCGTCCAAAAACATGCTTCATAGGTTAATTGGTTACTCTAAATTGTCCCTAGGTGTGCATGTGAGTGTGCATGGGTGTGTGATTGTGGCCCCTGCAACAGACTGGCGACCAGTCCAGGGGTGTACCCTGCCTTTGCCCATGAGTAGCCGGGTTAGGCTCTGGCAACCCCGTGACCCCGAAAGGGATAAAGCGGATTGGGAAATGAATGAATGAATGAATAGAAATCAATAAATAAATGTTTAAATGTATGTGGCATTAAAATATTAAAATTGCCATTAAAAGCACTTTTAAACATTCAATGACATATTTATTTATTTCACTGTCCAATTTGGGCTGAAAGAGACAAAATGAAATAAACATTTTTAATTTGAAATAAATAAATAAAAGCATAATTAATTCTTGAAAAATGTCATTAAATAATTAAAAGTGTCAATAAATGTGTCAATATTTTATTAAAATTTCGTTTTTAATGATTTATTGACACATTTATTTATTTCATGATTTAATCACACATTTCACGATCTGGGTCACACCATTTCATCCAAGAGTACCCTGCTGCAGGTAACATGGCGGATGGACCGATGGATGTCGAACGGAAGTTGTCATCAATATCCCAAACAGTTCGTTTTTTTTTACCTTCTTAAGGGCGGGAGTTGGCGATCTCCAAACAGAATTTGTACTTTTGTTATTATTAATTTTAGTTGTGCTTTTAAGTTTATTAGAAATGTTTTAATATCAAATGCGTTATTTGATAAGCAGTAGGCCTGTGGTTATGGAAGCGAACGTGACTCATATTTCAAAATAAAAGTCATTTTCACAATAATGCTGCATCAGGTGAAAATAAAATGACAACTCAATTCTCCAAACGGATTTTTCTTTTTCTTCACATTCTCTTTCATTTGTAATGTTACAATAATTGCAACCAAGATGGCGTACAAACCTCAATTGAGCAAAGGAAACAATGTTCAGCTCCAGAGAAATGAATGATTCCTGTGTTTACACAAGATCAAATGTATACATGTTTGTTCAGCCGACTCTTAATATTTCTATTAATAAAAGCAAAACTTTCAAACTCTAAACTAAGACCCCGAGCTGGCACAGTGGATTCATCTCAATATGAATGACACATTGAATAAAAAGCTATCGACTGTTATTACTTTGAAGGAGGAAAAAACCCACAAAGACGAGAGGCGCCCAGCTGCAGATGAAACTGATATTAAACGTGTGCATCTTGATTCTTTTCAAAGCTGCACTTGAAGATATCCTGGACAGAACTCAATGGGACTCAATCATGGTCGTCTTCTGATCTGCTGGAAAACAAAGCTACAGGAGGTCTTTCCAGCCATTTGACACCTTCTGGAACACCTTGTTAAGTGTTCATAAATATTAAATTCATGACGTAAAACTCAAGAACCATCCTGCTGAAACATTGATATCAGCCTACCTTTGAGACCAAGTTTTCTTCACGATTCAATCATATAAACAACATTAAGAACTTGAAAAGAGCACGAGTTTGAAATAAACTTTATTTTGTAAACCAAATAAAACAAGGTAAAGCTAAAACTGCTGTCAAAAAATTTGTAAAAATAAACATCAACAATAAACTTAAAAAAAAGAATAAAAACAAAGACAAAAAAAGAATTAAAAAATGCTGCTCTGGTCCAGGAGAGTTTCACCCTGCAGCCCCGTCTTCCCCTTTGCATCCATCCGTCTTTATAGTTGATACATGCATCTAAAGATAAAGTCAACAGATCACTTAAAAAAGGATTGGGAAAAAGCATTGTTACATAATGCAAATGTACAGCCTAAAGTCAATTTTTATATGTATCTACAGGTCAAATATAGGATGAAAAACCGCTCTCCTCTGTGTCAATATAACTTTTTAAAAATGTTTCTATTTTTTTCCTCTATTTTGAATGCTTTCTCTGTCTGTGCCTTTTGAAAAACAGGTTTGACATTCACAAACTTCACATAAAGCCATCACATTTTCATAGGTGAATGATGCATGGCTGAACTATTATATCAAAACTATTATTTGAAAAATATGATGTGACTAATGTGTGAAACAAAATGTATTGTTGTATGTAATCTTTTTTTTCATAAAAATGTATTATATTGTTTGGTAATTTATTGTTTATTTAATGCACTAAATCACATGCAAGTCATGTGACATCCAATCTAAAGATAATAATGAACAACCATTTATGTTTTACTTAATTTGTTCCTTAATGCACATACCATTTATTATTCCCAAATACGTTGATTTGTGTCCTGTTTTAATCATCTGTTTTCTGTTGGACAGTAAACTGTTTTAGGTCATTGCCCTCCTCTGTATTTAGGTAATTCACAAACAGGCCTATTTTGTGTAAAGCATTGGTAAAATTAAAAACCAAAAGTTGAGAAGTTCGCGCAGTGAAAACATTGACTGTAAAAACAGTAATAACAATAAAGTGTAAATATGTCTATGGGTTTAAAACAGACGCATTCTTTAACTAAGCTAACGCTAACATGGACTTTTGAATTATTCCGATAGAAGAACTTAGCGGAAAAAAGATTTAGAAATTGATCATAAAGAACAAAGTGTTTGAAATCTAGAAAGAAAAAAATATTATGCATCTGCTCCTTCAAATAGCCATTGTCATAGGATGTTTTATTGAGAATACAGTTGGTTTTACAGAGAATTATTAATACACTGTTTAACTTACGTTGTCATCTCTCCTCACGCTGAAGTCGAACAGTTTGAGTAAGAGGTGTCGGATGTCTTTCCTAAAAAAAAAAACAAACAACCAAAAAAACCACAAAGAACTATTTCCACTTACGACATTCAGTGGATGTCCATCCGCCATGACGGATCTATCCGCCATTACATGCCTGCAGCTGGGTGCCGCTCATTTCATTACGTTATCTGTCAAACTGTCCCATCAAACTCAGTGGGCGTGGCTAACTCAGATCACGTGTGCTCCATTTCTCTGGTCTGGTCTAAACCTTAGCATGGCAGCTTCTTTTGTGATCTTTTTAGCGGCATAGAGAGAATGTGAAAGCAGGACTCCTCATCTCATAAAACTCAGGGATTTATTCAAGTTTCTAAGGTTTTGTTTGGCGCCTCACACACATTTCCTTCTCTGGAACTCCGCGGTGCAGCCTACTTCCTCATGGAGGATTGGTGCTTGGTGGCTCTGACGCGGGACTCTCCAATTATCCCTGGCTGCAGTGTGTGTCTTTAGGGAGAAACTCGGTGTCATTAAATCATTGAAAATTGAATTTTAATAAATATTGACACTTAATTATTTAATGACAATTTAAAAAAAATGTCACTTTAATTTTTTTTTTTCATAAAAATATTTATTTCAATTTGTCTCTTTTAGCCCACATTGGACAATGAAATAAATAAATGTCATTAAATGTGCTTTTTAATGGCAATTTTAATATTTTAATGCCACATATATTTAAACATTTATTGATTTCCAATTTTAAATATTTAATGACACTTTTATTTAATGTCGTTAATGTTTATTTAACGATTTCATGGCATATACATTTATTTAATATCGTCTCTCCTAAACCTCCATACACACGAGGGAGAGATAGAGATGTATCAATGACAAATACATCAACACAAAACAAAGAAATGAGTCAGACTGGAAAAATCAGAAACCATTTCACTGTTTGTCAGGAGGCAACGCTCTGTCCCCCCCTCTGGTCATCAGTGTGTCGTTTCTCCCAGCATACCGAGCACTCTAACCTGTCCAGATCACCTGTTACTGGACTGCTTTGTTCCCAACTCTGCTCCTTGCCGCCAGCCCCGACCTTCTGCCTGATCCTCGACTCTGTTTTAGCTCTGTGGACTTGAAGTGCAGCCTGGCTGCTTTCTGCCTGCCTCTCGTATTAAACCTGCTGCAAGTGGAACCAGCTGCCTGCCTTTTCTTGTGACGCTGTTAGTGATGACATGAAGGCAGAATTTTATGAGGTAAGACAGCTGTCAAGAAGAAATGTATTCATATAGAAGAAGCTGCATCCATAAATACAAACTTGTGCACAACTCTGCAGAAAAGTTATGAATACAACGTTTAATTTAATGTTCCACATGTCTGTTTTGAATACGAATTTCTCCTGTGAAATCTCTGTCAAAAATACATCACAGGCACAAACATCGAGTCCCGGAGCATCGATTCATCTGAATGAGCATGATAGAAATAAACTTTATAGATTGATATTTATCACCTGGCAGGAAATTATCTTGTTGCTGTGCTGGAAAAAAAAAGATAAACAGCCAAGTACTACTAATTTTTTTTTGTTTTTCCAGGTGACATCAGCGGAGGATAAAAACAATGAAACAGACCGAGAAGTGGAGGCAAAAACAGAGATGTTAATAAGAGAATGACTAAAGAAAATAAAAACGCCCGAGCAGGAGGCAGAGGGATCCCTATCTCTCTGCTGCTGTTGTGTACATAAATGTTTCTCCTGCCAGAATTTGTTTCCCCAGTCTCAGACATGGTTCTGGCAGAGGGAACGTTCCTCGGCACAACACCGGCCAGCGGCGGCATTTTGCCGGGCAGGTACCCGGGACAGGAGGGGCGTCTGCTACGTCTTTCTGGTCTGTTTTCCACTTCTGGTTCTAAAACGACCCTCTGCTGAATTGTTTACACAATCGCCTGTTGTAGCCTGAACACCAGAAAATGCAGCTGGAGATCACCGTTTAAAAAAAATAAAAAATAATAATCTGTTGTTACTTTTCTACAGAGCTATGGCTATCAAGATAATTTTCTCTTTATTGTATCAATAAAAGTTCAATTTTATTTTAATAAATAAACTTTATCACGCATGCGCAGTTGGAAGAATCAACGTTCCGGGACTCGATGTTTGTGCCTGTGACCCTGTGACGTATTTTTGACAGCGATTTTGTCAGGGTTGACGTGAGGACACAGATGCAGACGACACTCGTAAATGCAAAGTTTCTCATTTATTTGAGTAAAGTTCTCGAAAACTGACCACAAACTCATGAAGGTACAAAACCACCTGACAACCAGTGCAAGAGAGACGAGGACTTATAACAGGAGGAGAGGATGAGGTAAGAACAAACAGGTGTGCCAATAAGGAGGGAGGGAAGTATCAAGAGACCTGAAAGAGAGTAGTGAAACACAGGAAGTACAACCAACAACAAAATAAAACAGGAAGTGAATACCAAACACAACAAACAACCAATGTCCTGCGTCCATAACCCCACAGATTTAACAGGAGAAATTCGTATTCAAAACAAAGACATGATATTCAAACCAGAATACGATGTTTAGGCACACCCTCTGATAGACTGTTTCTGTGACCCCGGCCCCTCATCTAAGAAAACAGTTTTGTGGCCCTCACCAGAAAAAGTTTGGGGACCCCTGGCTTAGTGCAACAGCATCACATATGTAATTGTCACTTTAGTGTGACATTTTTGGGTTTTAATTTGTAAGGCAAATTACATTGTAATTTTAAATTATACGACGCATATGACATTGCATCAATATCACACTCTGAGCTGGGGGCTCATGAGTAAGCCCCCCACCAGCCCGCCACCTCTCACCATGTGCAACTCCAGAATGGTAGAGAGTCCAACCCCTCTCGAGGGACTGAGTATCAGAGCCCGACTATATGTAGCCAGTATCTCTCAACCTCTCACACAAGCTCAGGCTCCCCCCCCAGAGAGGTGTCGTTCCATGTCCCAAAAGCCAAGTTCCATGACCGGGGTTTGGGCCGCCGAGACACTCCCCCTCGAATGCCACCCAAACCCCTTCTGAGCTCTCCTGCAGGTGGTGGGCCCACAGGAGGTTAATCCCACGTCGATGCTTTGGGCTTTGCCCGACTGGGGCCCATGGGAGGAGCCCCGGCCACCATGGGCGCTTGCCTGTGAGCCCCAACCCCAGGCCTGGCTCCAGGGTGGGGCACAGGTAAAGCCAATCTGTGGGACGTAACCCCTCCACCACATTAAGGTGGCAGTTCATG
Organism: Adrianichthys oophorus; assembly: GCA_036245035.1. Taxonomy (NCBI): domain Eukaryota; kingdom Metazoa; phylum Chordata; class Actinopteri; order Beloniformes; family Adrianichthyidae; genus Adrianichthys; species Adrianichthys oophorus. The sequence continues at coordinate 60,411 of BSAI01004239.1, read as the reverse complement.
GTGTGGTCTCCTTTGGAACAAAAATGAAATAAATCCCAAAGGCTTCTCAAGAATATGATTTAGACTAATTTTTTTTTTTTTTTTTTATATAAATAAAAAATATAAAAATTACCTGGGAGAAGCGACAACAAACTGGAGACCAGAGACACAAAACAAACCTGCAGGGAAATGAGGAGAGGAAACTCATTAAATACTGACAGCGGAAGAGAACTGACAACGGGACACAGGTGAAACACATAAGGGAGGAGTGGTAATCAGCCCGGGGAGGAAAACACCCAAGAGGAAGAGTGAAAACAAAATCCAATGACAAAAGGCAAACAAACACCCCGGCTCAAACACGGCACATGACACATAAGTGGTAAAACAAGTACATAGCAAACTGTACTGTTGTGGTTGACATGTGTATGACTTTGAACATTACGTGTGTGTGACGCAGCTCACAGAATCACACCTGAAAGCAACAGGTTGGCCTCCACATAGGAGGCAGGTTGGAGAGCCAGTAGCTGACAGCAGACAGAGTCATGGTGTCCCTCTGAACAGAGACTGAAGCTGTTCTCTGAACATCTCCACCCCCCAGCCCTCGTTGTGGTCACTGAGAAACACACCCACGGCAGAGCTGCACTTCTGTTCTGAGGAAGTCTGACAGTCCTGCATGGATCTGCAGACTGAAAGGTCTAAATTTATTTTGAAGCCCCTCCTCTGTGTGGGACTCATCCCAGCAGCCACATGCTGGTGTTCATCATCCTGAGGACTGTGGACATCGAGGAGGAGGAAGAGGAAGAGGAGGAGGTGGAAGGCTAAGATGCAGCTTGGCAATGACTCAGGCATGAAGGTGACAGAAAGGCTTCAAGCAGCCTTTAAGTCGGCACGGCAACAGTGCTCCAATCTCCGTCCCGTTTCACAAAAGCGGCTCCTGAAAGTGGAGATGCAGTAATTAGTGGTGAGTCACAGATGGATGCCCCCCCCCCATGGTCAATTATGAGCTACAGCAGGAAGGGAAAGTGAAGCAGCGAATGTGGGGGGTTGACGCCTTCTCAGATCTTCATCTGAGGTGTTTGGACAGGATCCCCCTCCACAACAGAATCTTCCTGAGGGCCAGAAAACTATTTCAGGACCTCAAACAGCAGAGAAGCACCAAACTCTCAGCCTGAAAGCAAACGGATTCTTTTCAGCTTCAGTTTGGATATTTTTCTTTAGCAAAACTTTATCTCTGTTTGTGTAAAAGCTTATACAGCAACGTCCTGATGATGACATCATCAGCACCTGCTTCAAACGGTGTAGAGTCACAGGGTGCTGGAGTCTGTCCGTTCTGCCATAGAGGGATGCTGGCATTCACCTTCACCACTCTGGTGAAGGTGAATGCCAGGACACAGCAGGACAAATGTTTGCCCCTTTTCTTCTTAAAAAGCCATGGCGATACGTGGTGGTGGTGGTGGGGTCGTCCATGCTGAGACGCGCCACAAAAAAACTGAGATGAGAAATGAAGCCGAAATTTCAGTTGAAGACACCGACCCCCCTATTGTGGTTGAAGTATGACCTTTCCATCTCCTTGTCCCGGCTTTCTAATGACTTCATCCGGTGTTACTTTAAAGACTAAGAGTGGAAATCTAGTTGGTTGATGCCCATGCTTTTGCAATGCAGTTTTCAGCTTTAGTAAAGAGGGGCTGAGATGAAGAAAGGATGAGAGCAGAATCCAGGTGGATCAGCATGGTACGGTGGAGGTAGGCTTCACTGCGGCAGCTGTCACAGGCTTGGTTTCCTTGCTGTAGCTCAGTGCAGGTGGTTTCAGTTTGTAATGATGTCTAAGATATTTAAAGCGCTCTCACGTTTTCATTGGTGTCTTGGTTGTTTCCTGTGTGTCGTGCTTTGCGTGTTGGAATATTTGTGGGTCTTTGGTGGTTCCCTCACAGCAGCACTGAGGGTGAACATGTCTGCCCAACCATCACGTTTTTTTTGCTGTCAACAATACATTCTCTGCTGTGCACAAAAGGGACTGTTTCCGTTTCCTCTGGAGGAACAAAGTTCAAAACCTCTCCTCAATCTTCAGGAAGCGCAGTTCCAGCAGCACCTCCATGTCATTTTTCTTTACTGCAATTAGACAGTGTTGATGGTTCTACTGGATTTGAATTCAAGTTTCATTTGACATTCATGGATGGATGGATGGATGGATGAATGGATGGATGAATGGATAGGTGGATGGAAAATCCTCTGAAGAGGTCAAACACTGAGGGGTACAGACAGATTCAGTCCAGATTTTCCTGTTTGTTTGTTTTTTGTGTTTTTTGTTCATCGCCTTTTTTACCTTTATTTTTCTGTACCTCTAACACTGCAGTAACATAAAAAGATATTGATCGTGCTTTTTATTTTCTAAAAGCGCAGGGGGGCAGCTGTGTGCGCTTGTGTTGTGGCACACGGGCGTTGGTTTGGTTGTGTGTCTGCGGTTCTCTCGGCAGTGTAACGTCCTCACACTCCTGTAGGAGCATGCTGGACACAGAGCCTTTCAAGCCCGGGTTTGAGCATCGTTCTCACTTGTTGGAGGCAGTGAAGCTGACAGCTGCTGCAGGCAGCGAGACCAGTGACAAACAGCCTGTTAGTGAATGAGACTTTAAATTGGCACATCAGTCATTAAAACTGGGATGGAAGGAGACATGAGTCATGCAGCCTGGAGCACAATCAAAGCGTCCTGCTCTTCATCTCCGTCAGCGCGCTGGGACAGACTGAGGATGAGGAGCAGCAATCAGAGGCTGGTTTTATGCTTCCAGCCGTTGCATTGTTACACTCTCACAGCGCTGACAGTCAGGCTTCAAAGCACAGATTACAGAACGTTGTTTTTAGAGGCTGTGGGTTTTTCTTTGCATTATTTCATAAATAGGAGTTTGGGTTTTCAGGCTGATACATGCTCCAGCATGAAGGATAATGATCGGGAGCTGTGAGGTCTCAGACAGAGAATCTATAGATAAAGCTGTCAAACAAACTGAACTCATCAACTCTGATGATGATTAGGAACTCTGATCCCCGATGACTGTAAAATCCTTAGTCTTTAGTTTATTATGGTGTATAAATGCATGTCTGTCCAACCGGATCATGTAAAGACTAGAAACAGAGAAGCAATTTGCATTAAAGCCGCTGAGGCTTTAGGCTGCAGCATCTCAGATAAAAAGTGAATCTGCAGCCAGCAGATGCTGTTTAAGGCTTTGTGGGTGTGTGCTAAGAACATTTCACAAAAGGAAAAGGGGGGGGGGGGGGGCACCAAGGCTCATGCTAATAAAACAAACAAACAGCAAATGAAATGTAGCCACAAATCAATCAATCAGTCAGTCTGTCTGTCTGTCACTTGGTCTGGTCACAGGTGTATCAAATCAAGCCCTCAGACATGCAGACTGTTTTCACAAACATTAGTGAATGAGAGAATGGTTCGCTCTCAGTGAATTCCAGTGTGGAACTTTCATAGGATTATCATTCCTGTGCAACAAATCCAGTGGAATGTTCTAAATATCCACAGTCAAGTCTATCAGAACAGCATGGAAGAGTTTGGAACAACAGTAACTCAGCCACCAAGTGGTAGACCATGTAAACTGATGGAGAGGGGTCAGTGGATGTTAAAGCTCAAAGTGCAAAGAGGTCGCTGACTTTCTGCAGTAAACTGCTACAGAGCTCCAAAGTTCATGTGACCTTCAGATTAGCCCAACTACAGGACACAGAGAGCTTCATGGAATGGGTTTCCATGGCCGAGCAGCTGCATCCAAGACACACATCATCAAGTGCAATGCAAAGCGTGGGATGCAGTGATGTAAAGCACGGCGCCACTGGACTCTAGAGCAGTGGAGACGCCTTCTCTGGCGTGATGAATCACTTTCTATCTGGCAATCTGATAGACCAGTCTGGGTTTGGAGGTTACAGGAGAACCGTACATTTCAGACTGCGTTGTGCAGAGTCTGAAATCTGGTGGAGGAGGAATGATGGTGTGGGCTTGTTTTCCAGGACTTGGGCTTGGCCCCTTACTTCCAGTGAAAGGAACTCTGGATGCTTCAGGATACCAAAACATTTTGGACAATTCCATGCTCCCAACCTTGTAGGAACAGTTTTTACCTTCCTCTTCCAACATGACTGTGCACCAGAGCACAAAGCAAGGTCCATAAAGACATGGAGGACAGAGTCTGGTGTGGACGAACTGGACTGTTCTGCACAGAGTCCTGACCTGAACCCCATAGAACACCTTTAATTTGAATTTATCCTAAAGATGGTCCGGCAGTGCACCACTTATTCCCGCGTCACACACACACAAACACACGCAAACACACAGAGAGAGAGAGCTGCAGTCATTGTTGACTTGTTTTGAAGCAAATTTTGCCCAGCAACTTTTGCGGCATGACTCACCCAAGGCAGCAGCTGTTACGCATGATTAAAAAAATCAATGCTGGGGTGGGGCAATAGGGTCCCCCCCCCTCAGATAAAAAGATGTTTGGCGCCGAGGAGCAGCTATTTGAGTGGAGAAGGGCCACAGATGCTGCCGCGCACCGGGACCATGCAGAGCTCCAAGCTGCCCAGCGGGGCTCTCCTCTGCGCGCTGCTGCTGCTCTCCGCCGCGGGGGCGCAGCTGCTGGACGAGGAGTCCGAGGAGGAGCTGAGCCCCAGAGCCCTGCGGGACTTCTACCCAAAAGGTCCGAACCTGACCAGTGAGAAGCAGCTGGTGAGTTTGGGGTGCGCGCCTCAAACGCGCAAAAGCACAAAAACTTTTGTGGTGCAAATGTTCCTCTGAGGTTCCGCTCCCGCCTCTGACTGCATGCGTGATGTGGTTGTATCCTCTGTGCGTCATAACGGGAACTCTGTCGCATCTTCTGCTCATGACAGCTCGGAGCTCTCCAAGAAGTTCTGGAGAAGCTGCAGGCCAAGCGGCTGCCGTCGTGGGAGAAGAAGTTTGGTCAAGTTCCGACGGTAACGCACACAAACGAACGCGTTCACATGTTGAAGCGTGAAAGCGCCACTGACGCGCCGCTCTCTCTCTCTCTCTAGTGCGACGTGGGGGAGCAGTGCGCCGTGAGGAAGGGCGCGCGGATCGGGAAGATCTGCGACTGTCCGCGCGGAGCTTTCTGCAACTTCTTTCTGCTGAAGTGCTTATGAGCCAGCCCGGACCCCCCGTCACGCTAACAGGCTGATTTTATTCACACATGTCTAAGAAGACGCGGGAGAGAGCACATCCCCGCGCAGTGCGGTGAGGAGGAAGAGCCGCCGCTTCTGCAAAGTTTCTGTGATCCATTCTTTCATCTGAGGACACCTCTGTTCAGGGACTCTTCATCCTCGTCAGACTCACCTCTCTGCTTGGTTTCTGTTCAATGTTCAGTGTCTGACTTGTGCAAATAAAAGCGGACGTCCTGTTGTTTTGTAAAGCAGCCGAGTGGCCGTGAGTTCTTTCAGCAGAGCGTTTCTGAGCAGACCCAGCAGCAACTCCGGAACACGTGAAGACAGCTTTCACTGAGAATGACAACACCAGAGGAGGGAGCTTCACCGGCCGGGGGTTCCAGGTGGACGCACCAGCGTTCATTTGTTTGAGTGGCATGTACTCCATTCACTGTTCCTGCAGTGAAGCAGAACAAGCCTCAGATGGGGAGGGCACACTTCACAGAACAAATCAAAATCTTATGATCCAATCAGGCCTGAAGAACGGCTGAAAAACGAACTGTTTTTACAGCACAATGCCAAACTGCAGCCTCAATGCAAAAAGAGCGATTCCTTTCAAAGTCTACACTTCTTCAGCTACGAGGTCACTTGGATCCAAATGTGTGTTTTTAATCATTCACAGTCTGAGTAATTAAAAACCAGCTTTACAGACATTACAGATGATCATGTTCCTTTAAAGAAACATTGATTTAACAAATGAAACATCCTCATATGCTGCACTATCGACACCAACTAAATACTGATCACCCAAATGTTGCAGCTATATATGAAAAATCATGTTACGGTTATTGGATTCAATCACTATTCACCGTTCCAGTCTGATGGGAAATTCGAGAGATTCCTGCCAGATCACGGAGGAAGGTTGCAGTGGGATCACTGTGTTGCTGTTGCACTAAACCAGGGGTCACCAAGCTTTTTCTGGTGAGGGCCACATAAGTGTTTTCTTAGATGAGGGGCCGGGGTCAGTTTGTGGCCTTACAGAAACAGTGTAACAGAGGGTGTGTTTCAACATAAACAATGTTTTTCCAGAAGGACACACATAACTACATTTTAAAATCCCTTACTGTAATCTTTACAGAAAAAAATCCAACTAAACCATTTCAAAAAGGAAACGCATGAATAGTCTGTCCTCTCCCGTCATCGTCCCTTTGAGACTTTGGAGGCTGCAGCTCCTCACACATTTAACGATGGAAATTCTGGCTCTTCTTAGCCATCAGACTCTTTTAAACTTGTGCACAAAATCAATAATGTAAAGGAAATGTTTGATACATATATATGATTTTATATTTCCTTTTAGATAAAATGTACAAAATAAAAGATGAAAACTAAAAACAAGGCTTCAACTTTTAAAATGAAACGACACAAAATACTCATTAAAACGTGAAAAACAAAAAGAAAAAAAATGAAGGTTTGTAATGATGGTAAAGGTTGGTTTATTCAGGAATAACAAACGTCTCATCTTTGTGAAGCTGATCTGGTTTCTTCTGTCAGTCACTGACCGGGCAGGAGGTAAGGTCCGGTATGATGGTGCCGGTCAGCCTGGGCTTGAAAACGACAAACCGCCTGCCTTTGCTGAACCTACACTTCCTCCCAGGTCTACTTGCTGCGTCGGAACCAGTCCTCCACGGCTGGTAGTTTTGTGGGACCCCCAGACCAGGGAAAGAACAGTGGCTGCAACCCCAAAACAAACTGGAATGGAGTTAGCCCAGTAAATGTCTTCTCAAGGGAGTTATGGGCATATTCTGCCCAAACCAGAAAGCGGCTCCAGTCCTCTTAATGCTGGGAGCAATAGGTCCTCAGGAACCAGGTGATCTCTTGATTGAGCCGCTCCACTTCAGCTAGACGTCAGGCTGACGTTGATGCCCAATGCCTTGTAGAGCTCCCGCCACACATGCGAGTTGAATTGCGGGCCACTATCCAAAACAATGTCTTTGGGAAGGCCGTAGTGCCTGAAGACATGGGTGAGCAGTTGCTCGGCGGTCTCCATTGCGGTGGGCAGCTTGGGCAAAGGGAGTAGACGACAGGCCTTGGAGAAACGATCAATAAAAGGTTAAGATGGTGGTGTTACTGTTGGAGCAAGGCAGATCCGTGATAAAGTCCACTGCTATGTGTGACCAGTGCCATTGTGGTGTGGGCAGAGGTTGTAGGAGCCTGGCTATGAGCTGGCATGGGGTCTTAGCTATTTGTTACAGGATGCATGCCTTGATGAACTGTGCCACATCTGCCTGCATGGTGGGACACAAGAAGGAGTTCTGCATGAGAGTCTGAGTGCCTGCCATACCTGGGTGTCCTGCACCAGGTTCAGGACCCGCTGGCAACGAGAGGGGGGTACTTAAACCTGGTTGAAGGGCCGGACATGGTGGAGATTTGTTTTGGTTAATCTGTCAATTCCGTAATGACATCCCTCTGAATAGGAGCCAGGGGACGACCATCTTGGGCAGAAACTGCCACCCACGACTCGCAGGGAAGTAGAGGAAAATAATTAGCACGGACAAAATCCAAATCTATGAAATTTCCTGAATCTATCATGGCAGTCGTCATAATGAGCCTGTTAGCTTGCCGTAGTGTTATCGGAACTTCAAAAGTGAAGTGTCACTCACCTACACCCCTGATTGTCTAGGCGGACGATAAAGGCAGGAAGCTCACAGGTGACCAGATCGGCTGCAGTAAAAGCATTAGTTTTCTCGCATCCGCATGCTTCTCTCCTCTGGGGTCAGGCATGTGGGTCCCAGCTGCATGGGTTCTTTGGAGGAGACGTGCTCGTGGTGAGCGCATACAGACATGACAGCAAACGACTCGGTTTTAGAGTCTCTCAGCTTCTGGACTCTCCAGATGAATAGTGACCGAGATAAGCTGATCCATGTTCTCATCCTGACAAGCCATCTCGCATTGGAGTTCCGTGTTCAATCCTCTATGGAAAACCGTCTTGAGGGCTGCTGGAGACCAGTCCGTCTGGGCAGCTAGGGTCCTGAACTGGAGGGAGTAGACAGCAGTAGTCTTTTACCTTGTTTAATGTCCATGAGCTGCTCACCAGGACCTTTTCCTTTACTGGCATGTTGGAAGGTGGTGCTTAGCAGCTGAGCAAAGCCATCATAGGAGTCTTCCTGTAAACTTGTCCGGCAGTGAAAGATGTGGACCGTATGTTGAAGAGCTCACAGAGGAAGAAGCCCCAGAAACTACAGGTAACTGAGGCATGGGTTGAGGCGGTGCGTGAGACGCCAAAGGTGTTGCCTGGTTAGCTAGTAGTCACTCCATGATAGCGTCAGTGGTGAGTGACAGACAGTGGGGCTGTATGATATGCTCCAAAAGAATAGCCTCGAAACCCGCTGGATTAGAAGGAGTAGGTACAGATGCCGCTGGATCCTGGTCTGGCAAAGTATTCTGTGACGAAGACGCGGAGGCGTTCGGATCCATTTGCAGGCAAGTTGGTTTATTAAGGATAACAGCAGGAAAGTGCATAGACAGGATGAAGTCAAAAGCCAGGCAGGAGTCAGAAATGAGAAGCGAGTCAGGACATCGTTGAAAACAGGCAAAGACAAAAGAATTGTCAGAATTGAATCCTGGACAAAACAATTCTTCGCAAGGAGCAAAGTCAAAACAGGGCCTATATATATGGTGAACCCGATGAGTGTAATGAGAGACAGCTGCTGGAGATGTGGGAGATCAGTACTCAGACGAGAGCTCCCTCTGGTGGTCGGAGGTGGAGCTTGACCATTGATTCCTGACATAAAGACTAGAACAAGATATTATATTTTGTCCTAACATAGTTGGACCACAGAAATATATTTAGACTTTTAGACTATTTAGACTAGGTTGCATATACCAAACACGTAATACGGAAAATAGGTTATTGTTGTAGTCTATAAATTACTTGCACCGCTGTACTTTAAAAGTTTTACATATTAATTGTAAAACACCAAGTACTTACTGATAAGAATTCATGATGTAAATGTTAGTCCACCGCTGCATTGCAGTGAAATAACCAAAACATTTTAAATGGAAATGTTCACCACACTTTTTAAGAGTAAATATTTGTAGGTTGTTTTTTATGGCGCACTATGATTGTTAAAGAGGGAGAGGGGTAACCTCTACATACTATCGTACAACTGGTGCATACTACATCAGAGGCCCTATCGCAAGGTGAGGTGCCCTCATAGTCAGAGGATTCCAGAGAACAGAGACCCTCTGAAATAAACATTTATTTTTAATAGACATTGCTGTTTTAGGCTACCAGCCCACTAAGGGTCCCTTGTCAGGGGCCCCATCAACCCGGCCCATAATCCAGCCCTGATACCAGGGCTAGAAAGAGCTGAAGCTGATCCGAGGACTTCTGTGAGTTTGGCTCAAACCTGGGGAAGACAGGAGCTGAGTGTAGCTTCTCCGTGTCTCCTGTGGCGTTCTGCTGGGTCCGGAGGTTATGACATGTTTTGGTTCGAGCATTCTGAGCTTTGTAGACCAGGCAAACAGGAGAAGACTTTAAAAACCATCTCTGTATTCAGAGCAGACATGAATCATATCTGAAAGAACGATGAATGTCTGATTCCAGATCCTTAGAAATGTTTCTGTCTAGAAACTTTAAGAGGAGACAGAGGTTTGGTGGAGAAAGTCAAGAGCAAAAGTCACACTAAGAAGGACCCACAAGTGAACCTGTGAACTTAGTTTCCGTGCGTGGGGGGTGGGGGGTGTTGTTGAAGGAGCATCTCCTCCTTTAATGACTCACTGGTGAAGCTTGTGCAGTGACCTCCTCTTCCTTGCGGACTCAAACGTTCCTGCCCAGTGACTTTTGCAGCTGATGGAGCTGCTGGCTGTGTGGAGCTACTACCCCCCCACCCCCACACACACAGACATCTCCACATTTGTGAAAGACCTGCCCAGGCTGTCCTCATATGAGCTTGTTGAATTAGTAATACTGCATTTCATGTGAAGCTGAGACCTATCCTCACCCACACTGCACCACACTCTCACAGACACACACATTCACAAGGTCCCATCACTACCACCAGAGGCTGAATGGGAGTCATTGTGAAGGAAAAGAACTCAAATAAACTTCCACCAAATGTTGATGAAGAAAACCAAAACTGGGAAAATGGAAAGGACACTCATCCATCCATCATCAGGAGCGGCAAGCGTTAACATGGTCAATGGTACAGAAGTTATCTGAGGTCCTGCTCTCAGAGAGGTTGTTTTTTTTTTTGATGGACAAGATTTAACTTTTTTTTCTCCCCTCAAAGCTCTCCTTTTACCCATCCACTGTTTAACCAACAAAAATATAACCACGTTGTTCCTCCTGAATCAGGGGTTGAACGTTTGGCCTGATTTTCGTCTTCAGTCCTTCAGTAGACTTTTCTAAGGAGGCTGAGCAGCGTTATTCCTGTGAAGTTGGAGTCCACCTGTTGGGATACCTGCCTCTGTTCCCGTGGGTCTCTCTTGCTCCTCCCCTTTTCAGCTAGAGCCGCTTCTCTCATCAGGACGACAGTATAAAGCCCAGTTCCTCTAGCCACTTTGTGCCAGGTTGTCCACTTCCTGACTCCAGCGCAGTCATTTGGATGTTTTGGCTCCCAGCTCCAGGCTGTCAGCCCTGCTCATTGTGAGATCCTCTCAGCTCTCATTAAACTGTCATCCACCAGTCTGCTGTTTTGGATCCATCTAGCTTACTCCTTACAACACCACCCTTAGGTCTCCATTCTCAAAAAGATGGACTATCACCCCAGTCTATCAGCCCAGATGCACTGTGCCCCCCCTAGCCACACAATGTTGCAAAGGACTGCCGCTGAAATTACATGGCACCAGACCCCTGTGTTCCTGCCTCCAGGTGATGTGACCATGGAAAGACAGTCCACACTTACCTGCACTAATGTGTAAGGTTTCATTTGATAACACCACCAATTAGCTGGCAAACCCTAAGAACAGTTATCAGGTCTGAAAACCGCTGGTCATTGTTGCTCTCCCTGTCCTTCATCTGTCTTTCCTACCAGTCGTTTTTCTGTTTGTCTCCGCCTTGATCTGTTGTTGCTGTAGAATTTATTTGAGTTATTTTGTCCCAATTTGACCCAAACTAGGAAGTGCTGAATGCTGCTCTTTCTCCAAAATTCACTGGAAAGAGGTTGCAGAAGGGAGCAGTTCTCTAACGGCCGACTCCCATGTTACAAAAACACCTTGTAAGTAATTGAATTTGATCATTGTTATCATCGTGGTTTTTGTCATCTTCATTATTACATGGATTTAAGTGAAAGTATGTCTCAGTTATGGATTCAGGATGAGTGTAGGAGATCAAAAAAACCCTGAGAGCTGTGCCTCAAACATTATTCTTTCAGTACAGGGGTAGTTCACAAAACCATTGCAAACCTTTCAAGCACCGTTCCCATTAAATTTATGGTAAAACATGTCATTTGTTTCATGTTGCCATGTAAAATCAAGAAAATTAGGAATAAATCAAGACAGAGCTGCAGTAAAGGAGGGAAAACTGGGGTACAGTACACATCCTTTCTCTAGATAACGGCTGGAATCCCTCCCCACCTCAGTCTTGGTCTTATTTATACTCTTTTGTGGTTGCCATGGAATCCCTCCTCCTACAGATAAGTTAACATGTGTTCCGCTACCCTTTCTGGTCTAAGGAAGTTTTGCATCACTTCCGACAAGCTGAGACGTGGTTCTGCTGTGAGTCTAACCAGGAGCTTGATCAGACCAGAGTCTTTCACACTGGAAGAAGTCGCCTGAGCCTCAATAGACACATATTTAACCCATTCTATTTATTTATGTTTTCCACCATGTGATGAGAGGCTGAAGGGTTCTTACTGATCTTCCATTCAGTTTTTCCTGTCCACTGTCAGCTTTTGCTTGTTCCTTGCAGAACTTGCATAGGGAACTCTTTCATATAATCTGTTAGTCACTTATATTAGCTGACATTAGATACTCTGGATCTCTGAATATCTGGGGTTAAATGGATCAAATACAAATGGAGCTGTGTGAACTTTTTGCTTTTAGTTTATTGATTCGAGACAGCTTCAGTGTGAATTTGACCTTTATAACTAAACTCAAATTAAACTGAATTCAATCATCATTATTTCATTGATTCATATTAAGTGCACGCCACAGCACATGCTGAATCCTCATTTGAATGCTGCAGTTGGTGCCAGTCATCCATTGTGCTACAGTGAATCAACCTGAATACACAGCCCCACAACATTTCTGCTTTTGTTTTGTTTGCAACAATTTTTTTTAGAGAAATCATTACCCACCTCTGCTAAATATTGACCTGAAAAAATGACCTCTAACACTTACCGGTTTACTTTATTGAATGTTTTCAAACACATTTTTTTCTATCATTGATGTGTGTGAAAGCAGAAACATAATGGCATGAAGAGAAGACTTCACAGAGGCTGATGCACGCCAGCATCCACCTGACCCCCCATCTCTGAGCCAACACAAGGAGCTCTTCAACCCCCGCATGGCTCTGCCTCAGACTAGGTCATTTGTCTCTACTGGTGTCATCATCCATCACCTGCACAGTCTTCCTCCTGCGATCAACAACCTCCTGTCAAACTGTCTCCAGAAACAAACAGTCAGACTGGGGGGCGGTGCTGCAGGTTAGGAGTGTAATGATGTCTGTGGTTGTCTACATGTGCGATCTCTGCTAGAATCAGAGGTGATTCTGAGGATCAATCACAAGCCTCACTGGAGGAGGGAAGATAAGCGTGTCTGTCAGAGCCACACCTCCAGCCTTGGGTTTCTCATATCAATGATGTGTCAGCATCACACTCAGCTGCACAGAAGAGTTTAAAAAATAACCACAAAAGAAAAAACTGCAATTACACTACTCACATGAAGTGGGAACACTGTAAAAACCCAGTGGACGTCATGAACACGGCATTTGGTTCACTTCACAGGTTTTCTGGCTAGAGAGGTAGTTGTGTTGTGGTGACAGACACACCTCTTTATTGTTTTCCACACAACAGTCTCATTGTGTTCAGTGTGATTGTCTTATTGGAGTCAAAAGGAAATTCCTTTTCAGAGCGACATCAATGCCAACATTCTGTGGGTATAAAAAACGGATTTTGTCAGTAAGTCATTCCAAGTCTAGAAACTGCGTTTTGTCATTGAGACCAGACAAACGTCCAAGCACAAAGACACACTCCTCCTTTCCATGTGAACTATTCTGTTTATTAAACCTCGGATTACAACAAAGGTCATCTCAGACACAAAGTTAACAGATTAAATTAAATGCAGATCAATCTGATTTTAATCTCAGTGTTACACTTTTCCCTCGGTTGTAATTGTTATGGTCTTCATGTTTAAGACAGAAACATCAGAAACACAAACAATGAAACTCCTCACTGATGAAACTGTAGATTAACTGAGATATGCTGCCTCCGGCTGCTGTGTTCCAGAAATGCTCTTTAACAAACAAACTGACAGCAGCCCTGTGTGTGTGTGTCCCAAATATCCATAAAAAGAATACATGGAAACAGGAAGTGAGGGCCAGCTCTCATTTTGTCCTGCTTCATGACTAATGAAGGAAAACGTCGTGTGACGGGTCAGCTGTGCCGAAAAAGCCTGCAGGTGTGCTGATTATTTAAGCAGAGGTCAGGCTTGGCTGGGGGGGTGCACGAATGTCATGGCTGCTTTGACTAAACTGACCATCATTAATGAGCACATGACTCACAGTTCAGCGACACACAACCAGAAAGCACCAAGTGACACGAATCACCAACAAGAGCTCACAAACATCTGCAAACACAAACGCAGAGCGACTCCAGAGCAGAGCTGCAGCTCCCGGCCTCAAAGGCTCCTAACTTCAAAACGACAAACCATGAGAGGGAGAAACAAAGTGGACTGACTCGAACGCACACGCTGCTCCTCACAGCGGCAGATGTGTCCCAGCTGAAGGTTTGAAGAACAAGCTGACGGGATCATCACAAAGACGCCTTCATGTTTGCTCCCAAATGCAGCAGAAACAAACTCGTTTTACACGTTACAGGAAGGAGCTTTACGTTTAGAGGTTGCTGTTGCCGTCTACGTTTGGGCTGGAGCCGCTTCATCCCAACAGCTGATCTGTTCATGTCGATGCAAATAAAAGATTCACACTAAGAAAAGCAGCAGCTTCTGTCTCCTGGACTCAAAGTCCTAAAAACTTTTTGCTGTGTGGGCTTCTAAAGGGGTTGAGGGCAGTGCGGTGTCTGGAATATGAATGGAGTTATGGAATGATGATTTGGAGGTTGGGGGCAGTCACACAGTGCTCCTCTGTGGGGAGCCCCCCTCCAGCACCTCCTCCTGGAAAGGGTAGCTGAGGGCGGGGGGGAAGCCCTGGCTCCTCGGCTGCTCGTCCAGCAGCATCAGGTCGTCCACGTCTCTGCCTCTGAACCTCCGCCTGCAGATCTTCACTGTTACTTTCCTCCCCTGAAAGACCTTCAGGGCTTCTTTGGAGGCCATGGCCCGGGCGGCGGACTCATCGCGGCCGTAGCCGGTGCCCATGTAGACCGTCTGACAGCGGAGTTCGCACACGTGCCCCTCCTTTTGCGTGCGCCCTGCGGGGAGGCCCGTGATGTCTTTCAGCGGCACAAATACGCATGTCAGAGTTTGTTTGCACGACTCCACGCAGCTGCGCAGGACTTCAAAATGGTCCAGGTTGGGGCCAAAGCCCCCTGCCGACACCAGCTTCCACGCCACGGCCTTATAGAGACGGTTAAAGAAGGGCTGGTGCTCCGCTGGGGCCTGTGGGGGGGGTGCTGACTTCTGGCTAGAAGGCCGAACTGCCGTCCTCCCAGAACACCGAGCTTCAAGATCATTGGCCCCAACTTTGTTTCTTTTCACGCAGCTGTCAACCTCGCCTTCTGAAACCAACACAGAGCAGACAGGTGAGCCTTTGAGAGGAGACAGGTGAGTGTGGAGCAGAACACAGCCCCCCCATTGTCCCTTCTTATTCAGCATCACATGGGTTATTTTTGCGCATAGTCTTTCCTGCAGCTTCATGGATCTCAATAAAAAGTTGAAGTTCACCTGTTGCGATGCTCCGTTTTCCCTTGGCCTTTGTGCTCTTGTGGGTGGGAGCGTACTGGACGGCTATGCCCTCCCCCATTTCCTTGATCTTGTCCATGACACTGGGAGGATAACTGGAACAAAACATCAGTCTTCAGGTAAGGCGGCTTCATGATCCAAAGACCTTTCAGATGTTTTATGCAAAGATCGGACAGATGTTAAATGTCACAACCATTTCTTTTAAAGCACTCAAACCTGTAGCCATGTGTTTACTGTGAAATAATGTGGCAGCACCAACTCTGTTTCCATGGCAACCGCCTGACTCCTGCAGCTCAAACTAAACTCTCAGCAACAACATAATGGTAACACCCTTCTCATTTCCAGGCTCTAAACCCTCTCCGGGTGTTCAGTCTTTAACAGACCCTGCTCCTTGCAGCTTCTCATTGTCGGGTCACCACTGACCCCGGGAACCAGAAGCCCTGTTTTCGGGGGGCAGTGGTGCTCGTTTGAGACTCGCACCTGCAGCCCAGGAAGACGTGGTTGGCCCAGACCATGGACAGGGACAGCAGGCGGTCCAGACTGCGGCTGCTGGCTCCGGGCTGCACGGCGGGGAACGCCTGCATGTTCCGCAGGATGAACTCTCTCCGGGCGGACCACTGCTTGCCGCTCTCACAGAAGGCCCTCAGAGAGTCCAGCCAACCGGACAGCTGCGGGTTCTGCTGCAGGTACTCCCACACCGTGTCGTCTCCACCCCTCGGCGCCGCCATGCCGGCGTCAACATCCACGAACTCGCCGCTCTGAGCCCAGCAAGCCTGATCCAGGTAAATCCGCAGAGCGCTCCTGGTGGCCTACATGGACCCGGACTGTGGGCAGTTTCTCCTGGCTGCTGTCTCTAGTCCGGTCTATGTCAGGCTAGTTAAACATGAAACTCTCTCAAACGCGCCTAACTGCTGCCAGCTCGGCTCGGTTCGGTCCTCCGCCGCTGAGTTCGGGTTCAAAGGCGGGTTGAATGTGGGTCAAATCGAGCTTTAAACTTGGCTCCGAGCCCCTGAACTGCTCCACACTCTGAACCCGCTGCTAGCTGCCGTACCGCCGGTTGATGACGTCAGACGCGCGACAGGAAACTGCATTTCCTGTTAGCCTGACCCCGATTCCGTTTATTCATAATTTCAAGTGACTCTTTCAGGAATCGTGTCCCACCGACCAACGTTTAGTCTTTCCACAAACACAAAAAAACAGAACAAAAAAAAACTACGACGGCACTCGGCTGTTCACTACTGCGCATGCGTTCTTGTTGATGACGTAGGCATCAACCGGAAGGCGGTTTGTTTTGCCGAATGAAAGCGCTCCAGCCCAGCGTCGGGCTGCGGAGGTTTGAGGGTGAATAAAATGATTCACGAGCTCTTACTAGCGCTGAGCGGATACCCGGGCACCATCTTTACCTGGAACAAGAGGACGGGTCTGCAGGTAAACAGAACTTACGGGTCCGACTCTGGATGTAGCCGCCTGTCTGCAGCTGTCAGTGATCCCGCAGCTGCTGCACCAGCTCTGCACAGGATCTGCTCGTTATGACTCTGTCCTGATCCATTCATTAATCCAGATCTTATTAATAACAACTGTTACAATTTCTACAAATGTTTGTGTTCATTTAGAATCGTATGTTCTGCAGCAGTCCTGGACCGAGTGGTTCTGAAAATCTGCCCGTCTTTGTCACAATGAAACCTTAATGCTGTTGTGCAGGTGTCTCAGGAGCTGCCCTTTCTTCACCCCAGCGAGGCCAGCGTCCTGAACCGGATCTGCAAACTGGGCTCAGATTATATCCGCTTCACAGAGTTCATAGAGCAGCACACGGGCCATGTTCACCAGCAGGTGAGTTGGTGTTCACCGGCAGGTCAACTTTACTATCTTTGATGGTAAAGTTTTTTCTTACACCTCTGATCTCATTTGACCTCAGCAGCAAACTTAAAGCCCCACTCAAACTCTATTTTTTCTCCTTTGTAAAAGTGATCCAAGTGGTCTTTAGTTTTATGACCATTTTGCAGTTTGTAGCTAAAATTTAAAAAAAGGGAAAAAAACGTGTAGTTTTGAGGAAATTCTGGAGTTCATTAGAAATTGATTCATCTCTTTAAACAAAAAGAGACCAAAGGCGCCTGAAGCCGCCCTGTTTTTTTAAGTCTGTAAAAAGATTCAAATAGAATCAGGATTGAGTCTATGGAGACGCTTGTAAGCTGTGGTAACTGAAGCATTAATCTACACTTAAAATAAAGAAGTTCTGTGTTCAAAGTTTATTTAGTTAAAAGTTTTGCAGCAGACAAACACACGGCAGCAATAATCAGAACTGTCAGGAATGCTAACACATGTTAAAACAGGAGAAGGACGCAGCATCATCCGTCCCAAAGCATCACCCAGATGTTACGCCGCCCTGTCTTCACGCCGCTCCTCTGCTTGTAATCTGAACGTCATTTTAAAGATTATTTTAATTTGGTAAGTAAACACTTCAAAAACGATGTTTTCTTGCCAAATTAAAATGCTTTTAAAAACGGATGTTTTTTTCATCCAGAACATTGCAAACTCTAGTTACTAAATGGACTTCCTCTTTAGAGATTTACAAACAAAAAATTATACACAACTCCCCAGGAGGGTCAGGACTGTAAAGGTCAGTGTTAGAGTGGTCACATTAAGAGGGATGTGTTGTGGGATGTCCTGTTGTTTATGGGGCTTACAGAAGTAGACTATAGAGAGTGCCCCAACTCCAGTGTCTTTCTTATGACTATGATTCACTAAAGGTAACATCTAACCCAAATCAGTTGGATAAAAATCTGAGTCTTGACGGAACCACCCTTTTGAAATACGTCAACGAGATCATCTGAAGTAGCTTCATTTGCATCAATATGTAATTCACAGACTCTGTTCTTCAGATTCCAAAAGTTTAAAAATAAATAAATACACACACACACATAAAGAAACAGCACATTTACACATTAACTCCATAATGAAAGCTGAAGAAAGACTGAAGAACTGCAGCTCTAGAGGCACAGATACTGCTATGCAAAACAAAATAAGGAGATATTCAAAGCCCCGCCCAACCACAGGGGTCATCACTGCAGTGCCCGCCCAACACGGGTCAGGGCCCCTGCTAGAGCCATTAGACCGCAGACCCCAGCGCACCACAGCAACAGCCACCCCCACCGGTGGAGCCGGTGGTGCCCCAGAACCGTGGATACCCGTGAGAGAACACTGGAGTTAAAAGAAAAAGTATTGCAAATGATTCAAACATACACCTAAACACTGCAGACCCGCTTCCTAAAACTGCTAAAACTAAAACTCAGAGGCTCTCCGGCAGGCCGTTCCACAGGTCAGGACCATAACGGTGGAACGAGGCCTCACCCTGACTTTGGTCCTCATCTTAGGAACAACGAAAAGGCCGGTGCCGGAAGACCTCAGGAGGGTTCATATCTTAGAATCAAGTCACCTACATAAAAAGGGCCCAGACTGTAAAAACATTTATGAACCATTAAGAGAACTTTCAAAGCTTCTGTGACCCGTTCTGCCGTGTTCTGCAGGAACATCACACAAACCAGCCCAATCAAGTGGGTCTGCATGGGATCTACCTGCGGGCCTTCTGCACTGGCCTGGACTCCATGCTGCAGCCCTACAGGCAGGCGCTGCTGGAGCTCGAGCAGGAGGTGTGGTGATGGGACGGGACGGGGCGAGGCAGGGCGGGACGGGGCGCTCATTCAAGTTGTGTTTATGTTTCAGTTCCTGGGAGATCCACACCTGACCATCTCACATGTCAACTACAAGCTGGATCAGGTAATTCTGAGCTGAAGTTTTCTGAGCGGAAGAAGCTTCATTTCTGACTCCACCCACACCTTTCTGTCTATGAAGTTTCAGCTGCTGTTCCCCTCTGTCATGCTGGTGGTGGAGAGCATCCGCTCACAGAAGGTAAGGATCTTCAGAAAGGCCTGGTTCTGGATCCCAAACAGAGGCTGGCAGTTTTTCACAGCCGTTTGAAAACACGTCAACGCTTTCACAGATGTTTACAGATGTGTAGACATTTAAGACCACATGAAATCTAATTTAAGACTGCATGTATAATGAAAAGGAGCATCATGTCCAGTTTGGCAAACATACATGCAAACACTAAACAAGGAAAGAACACAACAAAGTGATGAGCCAGCGATGAAGAGTAGCACATATTCCAACAAATGATGCACTATAATTCTGCATAATGAATAGATAGAATTAATAGTAGAATCAGAAACGTTTTTGACAGGAAAAAACTCCAGAAAAAAGGATTTAAATGCTAAATGGTTAAATGGCACTTTTCTACCGTCCTCCAAAGCGCTTTACAGTCACCATTTCACACACACACATTCACACACTGATGTGTGAAGGTCCTGGGGGGCTCTGCTGCTGAACACTGGGGCTAACCTATAACCACCAGAGGCAATGTGGGGTTCAGTGTCTTGCTCAAGGACACTTCGGCACGTTGGGGGGCAAGGCGGGAACCGAACCTGTCTACTGTCTGATCAGAGGTCGACCACTCCACTTCTGGACCACAGCTGCCCTCTCAAACCACTTCAACACAAATCAAATTGCCTTTAACTCATCCTAATGTATTGTGCAACTCTGTAGCCTTGGTCACAAATCACAAAGACTTTATGTACCAATCACTGCGACGTCCTTAACTGAAAACAAACAACAGCATCATCTTCAAGTATTGAGCAACACCAGGGGATCCCAACCGTCTTTAAACTCCAACAAGCCGCTGAACATCATTTATTGGTTTTGCTCAGAATCAGGAAACACGGCTTTCAGAACATAACCGTAGGTATGACCTGGCACCGCTCTCGGCGCCTCTGACTTGATTGTTGGCATGTCAGAGGCGCTTTCTGTGACGCCCCTCATCTTTCGTAGCATCAGAGTTTGCATCGTTTGCAGTGGTGGAAGAGAAACACAGCTGGAGTGTGTGTCTGGCCTTCACGTACTCGCTGTGTTTCTTGCTCTGGACATGCGGTTTAACCGCCTTGATCCTTATTGTGCTCAGTTCTTTTGGCAAATTGTACAGTTTGTTTCATAAGGATTTCCACAAACCAGTTTAAAGCACCACCAGTGTTTTAAGGTCATGTTTTCATGAGTTTACACCATTGATTGTATAAGAGAACCGGATCTTGTCAGTGTGACGTCACCCATTGAAAGCAACTTACTTCTGTGTCCAACCCAATGAAATCAATTCAGTCGCCATTTTTCCAGGATATGGACGCCGCCATGTTGAACCAGACATCGTCAGTAATTAGTGGTTGGTCTGAGTTTACAAAGCGATCCCTCTCTCCAACGAGAAACTGAAGCTGCAGATCCAAATGAAATTCTAAAAAGTTTGGAATGCTTGTAAAATAGTTTGTAATGTGTTTCTGCTGCAGATAGTTTAGACTTCTTTGAAGCTCCTGTGAAATGTGACCTTTCTAAACGATCCTCAAGCTTTCGTGTTTATTTTCCACTTCTGAATTGTTGCTGTATCCTTGGTTCCTGGCGTTTGTTCCTGTGATTCATCTTCATGACGGGTTGTAGCTTTGGTGCTGAGCTGCAGTGACAGGTGTGTGTGCTGCAGATCCACGGCTGTCAGATTCTGGAGACGGTCTACAAGCACAGCTGTGGGGGCCTTCCTCCGGTGCGCACCGCCCTGGAGAAGTGAGTCCTTGGTCTGTAGGCTTGTCCTGAACGTGTTCAGCGCTCTGTCAGGAACCTGCTCGGTCTGAGGAGCACCTTTCCTGCTGATCAGTCCTCTGGTGCTCCTGCAGGATCCTGGCCGTGTGTCACGGTGTCATGTACAAGCAGCTGGCGGCCTGGATGCTGCACGGACTGCTGCTGGACCAAAGTGAGGAGTTTTTCGTGAAGCAGGGTCCCGGTGCGGGGGGAGCTGCTTCCAGCCAGGAGGAGGAGGAGGAGGACCTGGGCCTGGGGGGCTTGAGCGGGAAGCAGTTGAGAGAGCTGCAGGACCTGGTGAGAGCTGCAGTCAGACCATCACCTTGATTCTACGGCAGTGCTGACCCAGTTTTTGTGGTGTTTGTTTCTCCCAGAGGCTGGTGGAGGAGGAGAACATGCTGGCTCCGTCTCTGCAGCAGTTTTCTCTGCGCACAGAGATGCTGCCCTCCTACATTCCCATCCGGGTGGCGGAGAAGATCCTCTTTGTGGGAGAGTCCGTTCAGATGTTTGAGAACCACACCCATGGCCCGTCCAGAGCGGGTATGCAGGCATGCGTGGAGCCCGTCAGAAGGGGGGCTGCTGGAAGCTGAACCACTGCTTGTTGTTTCAGGCTCCATCTCCATCCTGAAACATCAGGAGGACACGTTTGCTGCAGAGCTGCACAGACTCAAACAGCAGCCGCTCTTCAGCCTGGTGGACTTTGAAGACTTGATCGATTGCATCAGAAGTACAGTGGCTGAGGTGGGTGTGCTTCTGTCGGCGGAGTGTCCCGCAGCGGCGGCGCCTCCACTCACCGAGCCTTTGTCCTGTCTGCAGCACCTGTGGACGCTGATGGTGGAGGAGGCTGATCTGCTGGAGCAGCTGAAGGTTGGCTCTCCTCCTCAGTTAGAGGGGGTCCTGCTCACCTTCTGAACATCGTAAAGAAAGAAGTTCAGATGTAGTGCAGGGACCTCTCAGCTCCCTCCTCTCCCACACACCTGTCTTCATCATTCTTGTCCTCAAACACACACAGATCATCAAGGATTTCTACCTGCTGGGTCGTGGAGAGCTCTACCAGGTCTTCATCGACCTGGCGCAGCACATGCTGAAGACGCCTCCGACAGCCGTCACCGAGCACGGTGAGTCTGAGAAGAGCAACGCTCCGCCTGCTGGCAGGAGTCACACATGCAGAGGAGTTGTGCCTGTCTGTGGCGTTCATCCACAACCATCTACAGCCTGACAGACCCATCAAAAAGATCCAGGAATTTATCTTTAAAGACCCCCTCCAATGAAAATGGTCGTTTTTGTGTTTTTAACATGTTCTAGTAGCACTTTCCCATAATAGAGGACCAATATGTAAGAATTTACGATGAAAACTGTGTTTCTGAGTATTTTTCAGCTCACACTGATGATGCAGTTACTGAAATGGCCGTAGTAAAGTTTCCTCTGCCTCCTGCACACACCCAGACCCGCTCACGCTTAGGTGTGCGAGAAATGATGAGCGTTCATCACTCGTGCTGAAGCCAACTGCAGTTCTGGCTCTAAACTGTACAGCTGGCCATATTTTTGTGCTGCTGATGCTAGCTCAGGGCTCCAGAGCTGTCAGGAAGGGGTTGCTCTGAGCCAACAGGCCCGCCCACAAACCAGAACTGTATCTCTAATGAGCTGCTGCTGCTGGACATAATAGATATCTTCAAAAACAACAGTCTTTTTGATTTGGGCTAAAAGCTGCAGTCATGATTGAAAGACTATGGGAGTGATTTTACTAAAGGAAAAATCCCGGTTGAAGTGGGACTTTGGAAGGGAGTTCTGACGAAATCTAAGCAGCAGATTTGAACAAACTGTTGTCATCGTTGTGTGTTGGCTTTGTGTTTGTTCAGCGTGTTCTTGTTTTTTCGCAGATGTGAACGTAGCCTTCCAGCAGGCTGCTCACAAAGTGCTGTTGGACGATGACAATCTGCTGCCTCTGCTGCACCTCACAGTGGACTGCCAGGGTAAAGAGAGCAAAGGTCAGAGCACGGACGACGGCACACTTTCAGGAAAAGCAACCCCTGAAGGAGTGCTCTGAAAGTCAGAGCATCCAATAGCAGCTTGCTCTTGGATCCTGTGATTTCAGGCTGACTAACTAGTGGTTACCCCGCTGAAGCAATGGCAGGCTGGTTTAGAGCGGCGGTGCAATGGTGATGCTGGTATTCTGTGCTCTGATGGGGAACGGACGCTTCGGAACATCAACAGATATGCTGCTGAAGAGGTTTCAGTGCAATAACGTGTTGCTCTTGCAGAGACGGCCGGCCCTCGGGATGGAGCCACCCCCCCCCAGGACACATCCCCCCGTGAGGCCCCTCCCACAGGCTGGGCCGCGCTCGGCCTCACCTACAAGGTCCAGTGGCCGCTGCACATCCTCTTCACCCCTGCTGTTCTAGAGAAGTGCGTGCAGACGGGCGTGTCTTCATAGCTGGTTTTCTGAAAACTGACCTCTGACCTCTGTGTGGCGTTCAGGTACAATGTGGTGTTCAGGTACCTGCTGAGCGTGCGGCGCGTGCAGTCGCAGCTACAGCACTGCTGGGCTCTGCAGATGCAGAGGAAACACCTGACTTCCAGCCAGACGGACGCGGTGAAGTGGCGGCTCCGCAACCACATGGCCTTCCTGATTGACAACCTGCAGTACTACCTGCAGGTGAGACAGCCAGATCACTGCTGCACGTGCTCGGAGGCTCAGACGCATTAAAGCTTCCGACACCCCCGCTCGGTTTGTCCTGTCTCTAGGTGGATGTCCTGGAGTCGCAGTTCTCTCAGCTCCTGCAGCAGATCAACTCCACCAGAGACTTTGAGAGCATCCATCTGGCTCATGACCACTTCCTCAGCAACCTGCTGGCCCAGTCCTTCATCCTGCTGAAACCGGTACGGCCCAACCCGGTACGGCTGAGCTTCCTCTCCTCTTCTTTTCTGACATGAAGGTTCTGTCATTCCACTGTTAGGTTTTCCACTGCCTCAGCGAGATCCTGGATCTGTGTCAGAGCTTCTGTGCTCTGGTCAGTCCCAGCGTGGCGTCACTGGACGAGAGAGGAGCCGCCCAGCTGGACCTGTTGGTTAAGGTACAGATAGCTATGCCCTCTGATGTTGTGCGCTCTGATGATGTGCACCCTGACACAATCTCTGTGAAACCTCAGGGCTTCAAGCGCCAGTCCTTCCTGCTCTTCAAGATCCTTTCAAGTGTGAAGAACCATCAGATCAACTCTGACCTGGCCCGGCTGCTGCTGCGGCTGGACTACAACAAGTACTACACCCAGGCTGGGGGCACTCTGGGCAGGTAGGAGCCAGAGAAGGACGCGACCTGTCCGACGATACTTTAGAACCTCATTGCACTTCTGCTTCTTTCAGTGTCTGAGAAGATGTTTGTGGAAGCTGAAGCGTCCCAGCTCTGCTGGCTTCCTCCTCTACGGAGCCTCCTTCATGTTCAGTCTAAAAATAAAAGGAAGCACCAGAGAAACTTCCAAGAAGTTCCTTCTTCCTTTACTTTCAAACTTTTCACCTGGAAAAGAGCCCGACCTCCCTGAGGCTGAACGTCAGAAAGTCTGTGTTCATTTTCCTGAAAATGTCACTCTGCTGGTGAACGGAGAGAAAACTGCACTGAAAGCAAACAAGGTTAGAGAAGACTCCCACTCTAGGTCAGTTCCTGCTGTTAGTGTGTGTGTGGAGGGGGGTGATGAAGGTCAACTAGAGCAGCACTTCTCCTGACCTCCAGCGGGAGTCAAAAGACTGTGGTGTCAATGTGAACATGTTTGTAAAAATAAAAGGCAGCTTGTTAAAATGAAAGCAGTCACGTTTATTATGATAAAAACAGACAGGAATGTACAGCAGAGCATGCAGCGGCACCAGGAGGTCCGGGCTAGGAGGAGGAGGAGCATGGAGAGGAGGAGCCATCCCAGCCGCGCTGAAAATCCATCCGCTCGCCACAGATTAGACTCTGAATCAGCCACTCCGGAGATGCTATGGGCACTTCCTGTGATGTCACTCTTCTCCTCACCTGCGGCGGACAGGTGTGATCCGTCACCACCACATCGAACTTCCCGGCAGGAATGTCTGGTGGGAAGGGCCAAAAGTCAGCGTCTGACCAGGTGAAGTCCTGGACTCCACTGTGAGCGTCAGATTCAGTACCTGAGCCGTCATCCACCTGCAGCTGCTGCACCGAGGAGGCCCCGCCCATGGTGACCAGCTGAGCCCACAGCTCCTGCGGCTGCTGCCACAGCAGCAGGACATCCAGGCCCTTGAAGGGGCTGCAGCGCGGATGCCTGATGGGAAATAGCTGGAATTATTTTCTTTTCAGCGACTAATGGGTATGATAAACTGCTTAACAGGGAGTGAGAAGAAGCAAATGTATACAAGAGTCTGGTCTGGGTTTCTCACTTATGATTTTTGAAATGTCAGCAAAGGGATTCCAGCCACAGAACTACAGTGAAGTAAGTATTTCATCCCTCGATGATTTAGTAGGTTTGCCTTAAACCTTAAGAAGGCACATGTGCAGAACTGCCTGAAGGTTTCTGAGGAACACCTTCATGATTCAGAGAGCGACTGGGAGAAGGTGCTGTGTTCAGATCAGACCGACGCGGAGCTCTTTGGCATCAACTCAACCTGTTGTGTTTGGAGGAAGAGAAATGCTGCCGATGACCCCAGAGCATGGAGGGGGAAATATTATGCTGTGGGGAGAGCTGCTTCACCGTGTGAATAGGAGGATGGGCAGAGCCGTGTACTGTCCAATCCTGAGTCAGAACCTTCTTCCTTCCCCCAGGAGGCTTCAAATGGGTCATGAACAGGTTTTCCAACAAGATTATGACCCAAAACACACATCCAAGACAACCAGGGAATGACTGAAGAAGAAGCAGATCAAAGTCACGGAGTGGTCCAGCTAGTCTCTGGACCTCAATCCTATAGAGAACCAATGGGAAAGAGTGGACCAAAATTCCTCCTGATATGTGCAGAAACCTCTGGGCTGCTAATAAAGGTTTGCCACTAGAAGGATCAAATACTTCTATCAATGAAATGCAAATACATGTAAATCCATTCTTTAAGGTGGGTTTCTTGATTTTCTATCACTGTTCAAAGGAACCATTAGGATGACAGACGGTCCATTTGTTTCTAAGTGGGGGAAGCCAACAGGGAGAGATCAAATCCTTATTTCCTGCAGTTCTCATTGGGTTTTCTGCAGCTTTCTTTGCTTAGTTTAACATTAACCAGGTAACTTGAACCTCTTGTTACCTGAACGCTCTCCCATGTTTTCTTAGTTTTTTTTTTTAGAAGGTAGTTGAATTCAAGCACTGGTCCAGAAGAAAAGGCTTACCACTCCACAATGGCGCCGTCAGGCCCCGCCCCTGCCGGCAGCAAATAGTTCCTGTAGTTCAGCAACTTGTTTTCTCTGCAGCAGTCCCGAACCCAAATGTGAGACACGCACGGCACGCCGCTAGACACGCACAGCAGGTACTTCCTGGTGCGGCAGTGCTGGTCTGCGATCAGCAGGCTCTGGTACGCCGCCTGACACTGAGGGGGGGTGTCAACAAAACTCCAGTGAATGATAGCAGAACTTTCTGGAAGAAAAACCTTTTCAGGATCTCAGAACTCAAATTCCTGACTTCTCTCTAAACCGTAAACACAACAGTGAAACCATGTCATCCTCAAACACACACTGACCTTTACCATAACAATCTGAATATTTTCGTCTCCTTCTCCTCAAAGGAAACCTAAGTTCAAGCTCCTGGTGGTTCTGGTAAAGTTCTCCGGTCGTACCTGCTCCTCATTGAAGTCTGGGAGGATGAAGCCCCCCCCCTGCTTGCAGCTGGGACTCCGTGTAGGTTTTGTTGTACGGACCAGTCTGCACGTAATCTGCAAACAAACAGGAATCGAAACCCCTCAGGAATCAGACTGCTTCACAGTTAGTTCCACAGTAACCCGTAACTAACCAGGTCACACTGAGGCTGGGACAGGGTTGCCCACCCATGCTGCTGGTTACCTGGCTCAAATGTTCCCACATTCTGACCGAACTCACCTGATCCAGGTAAGCAGCAGGGGGGCAGCCCTTCAGGGTAAGAGAGCTCAGAACATGCGGAGAACAAACAGTCACTGAGTTTGACAGAAACGCATGAGCTCAACCCAGTGGGTCACCTGACCACTCAGTCACATGGCTCTTAGGTAACTTTGCTGCGGGTAAACCTGGTTAGTTAGGTGAATGTGGTAAAAGCAAAGGTCACTACAGTAGTGACCTTCCAGTTCTGCCTCACCCTCCTCATCCTCACTGGAGACCCGGTTGGTCAGTCGGTCGGTCTCGGACGAGGCAGTCAGCATAAAGGCAAAGCCCATGAAGAGGGAGGCGTTCTGGGGCAGGGGGCCGTGCGTCTCCGCCGGGTCACCGGGCTGACCTGGGAGCTCGGTGCCGCTGCCTGAAGTGTTACAGACTGTGAGCCGCTGAGCTGCAGAGACAAGGAGCAGCCAGGTCAGACAAACTTCCGGATCACAGTTATGCCAGAACCAGAGAGAGCAGCTAGAGCATTAAAGACAGCCCACACCACCATGTCTCCACCACCAAACCTTCACAGACAGAAACACGGAGGGCTGTTCAGAGGATAATTCTGACCCGGCATTTGATGAGGGAGGGGCTTCACAGCCCCTCAGAAGTTCTACAAAGAACCAGAACCCAACTGTCCAGAACCTTCTTTCCTCATAATGATTGGTTCTGTTCATCCTTGCTTCTTTGGAAGTGAACTCTCCATCATCATTTGTGCTTTTATTGTCAAAGGAAGAGGCCCCGCCTGGACGCTCTGAACCCCATGAGGAAAAATGAACTGACGTGATCTTTGGAACCACCAAAGCCCTGTGACACACACCCCCCACCTGTGGACCCACACCTGCAGCCCCCGCAGCGCTCACCGCATCATGGCGGCTCCAGCCTGGGTAGTAAGCAGCAGAGGGCGGATTGGCCAGCAGGAGGTCAAACATTTGGAGTTTCTCATTGAATTCAATAAAAACAACAAATAACTGAAAACAACAAAAACCGATAAAACTGTAAAAGGACCCCCCTCCCCCCACCCCATTCAGAGACCCTCACAATCGGGGCAGCCAGGTGGCCGTACCCGCTCGAGACCCTCCCCCTCTGCGTCCCCTCTTCGAGGGTGTCCGGTTCTCCTCTGAAGCCATCAGCTTCCTTTTGCCGGAGGGGCCGGGGGTTTGAGGGCTGCTAGAGGAGCTTCGGTTGAGAGTGTGGGCCGCCCCTGGTGTTCCTCTGCGCCTCCTCTTCCCCTCCACCAGGTTATCTGAGAGGAAAAAAGATCTGCTCAGATGACCTTCTGAACACAAGGACGCACACGACTGCCGGCGCACAAATGTCTGCGGCACGTCTGACAACATCTGCACACAAAACGGGTTCAGTAAATCTAAAGACACATCCCCACACATCTACAGCCAGACACACACATCTACACACAGACACACCCAAGACACACACAGACACACACATCTACACACATCCACACACAGACACACCCTGACACACACATCTACACACAGACACACACATCCACACCCATCTACACACAGACACACACATCTACACACAGACACACACATCTACACACAGACACATACATCCACACACATACACACCCAGACACACACATCTACACGTCTACACACAGACATACACATCTACACACAGACACACACATCCACACCCAGACACACAGACACACACATCCACACACATCTACACACAGATCTACACCCAGACACA
>BSAI01004239.1:0-21796 GCA_036245035.1 Adrianichthys oophorus | reverse complement strand
GGTCACTCGCAGGTCACTAACAGGTCACTCGCAGGTCACTAACAGGTTACTAACAGGTCACTAATAGGTCACTCACAGGTCACTAACAGGTCACTCGCAGGTCACTCGCAGGTCACTAACAGGTCACTCGCAGGTCACTAACAGGTCACTATAATGTGACTGTTCCAACAAGCTGCTAACAAGTGACCTAAGGATTGATGTCAGGTTACTAACAACCTACCAACAGGTTGCTAACAAGTTATCACCAGGGTACCAACAAACCACCAACGAGTTACTAACAGGTAAGCAACAGGTTACTGTTCTGTCACTATCCAGTTACCAGCAGGTTACAAACAAGATACCAGATAACAGCTTGTCAACATTTGCCAACCGGACAGTATTAGGGACAGGAAGAAAGTGTTACTGCGGCTGCTGCAGTGGTGGAGGGGGGGGTTGAAGTGCAGGAACGAGTCTCCGGGAAGTCTCACCTGGACATGGAGGAGCGGGATGGGGGCCGGCCCCTTCTAGCTCTACCCCTAGGAGTCACGGGGAGGAAGGACCAAGACCCGGAAGAATTGAAGCTTCTACCCGGGGAGGCCACTGACCCCACCCTGTTACCCCTGTGACCCCTCTGTAAATGCCCACCTCCCTTCCTGGGACTGCAGACACACAGAGGGGACGAACAGTTGGTCTGGTGGCACAGGCACGAACCTGGGGGGCTCATTTAGACATGGTGCCCCCTATGTTCATGTCTGTGAAAGCACTGGGATCAGTCAGCCACAGGGAGGTCAAGAGTTAGAAGGTCAGAAAAAGAGTGAAGACTCAGCATGGAAGTGGAACACAAAGGTGGGGGGCACAGCACCTCATGGATCTGGCCCCTCTGCTGGGAGGAATGATGAAGCCTGGCCTTGCGGGGGCGGTGCTGCTGCTGGTGCCCCCAGAACTGTGCTGCAGGCTGGAGGCCTTGGAGGACAAGGAGCTGATGTCAGCGAGGTCCCCTAAGGTGACAGAGCTGCTGCCGGTGCGGCATGGAGAAACATCCTCCAAGACCTGACAGTCCACCACAGGCTCCTCGCTCTCCTGGGGACGGGGGGAGGGGTATTAGAGACAGGATGGAGAGCGAGCAGCAACTCTTACATCTGATGGCCAGCTGCAAAAATGGCATCAAAGTCCAGACACACGTCCCAATGCAACCAAAGGGAAAATGCCAGAACTGCTCAGAAGGGCCGTCATGAACGGTCATTTGAAAAGTCGATTAGTCACCGATTATTTTTTTCGACTAGTCGATTAGTCAACAATTATTGTTTACGTAATATGATGTGCAATTTTTGTCCCAAAAGGTGACAGTGCGGGTACCGACCATGGAGGTTCATGTCATGTATGGGACCACTAATGCTCAGCATCTGCTGCATTCACAGAAACGGAAAATTTCCATGTATAGTTCATGAATTTCAATTTCACTTTATGAAATATAGAAAGCCTAAAGTCCAAAAGCTTTGTGATAGAACAAAATAAACAGAATTGTCTCTCAAGAAAAGGGTTCCTGATCCCTGCACTAAATCATTGTCTGAACTTCCCATAGAAGTAGTAACCATAAATATTTGAGGAACATGGGATTTACTGTAGTTCAATGAGTAAACACTAAAATATTCTACAATAATTTTTCCTTCATTAGTTTGTGTATTTTTGAATTTATTTGTATTTTTTGAATGTTGTAGTATGAGTCACAAATCACGAATTACACACACAAATCCAAAGTTAAACACAAATCAAGAATCGTGCACGCACAAGTCATGGTGATATGATATTCTCTCCATCCAGGATCCCTTTTTCATTTGAGCATTCCTGATTTCCCCCCCCCCGATAGGTTTTCTTTAAGAGTTTTTCTTTACCCAGAAGGAGGGTCTAAGGGCAGGAATGCCAGTTTAGTTTAGTCTGTTTAGTTTAGCAACCAGCTATTGTTTAATTTTTATGTTAGACTATGTTTTTTTGCCTAAATACCAATGTGAAATCCATTCAGACGCCTTCACTTGTGAATATTGGGCTAAATAAATACAATTGAATTGAACTGAAAATAAATCTGCTCATTTGACCTCTTTACAACCCAAATTTTCTTCTAAATCTGTTCGGCACTCGGTCGGGGGTGTGGACTTGAGGGCCAGCATCCTGCTGGTTTTTCAGAGACCCGGCCCTGATTACCTGGATCATGTGGGCTTTGCCAATAAGATGCTACAATAGCCCGTCAGTTGGAAAACATGTTGGACTCTGGCCCTTCAGGCCTGAAGTTTGATGCCGGCGCTCTGGATTCACACACACAGATGGACACACAGCAGCACCAAAGGACCGACTGACCTCTGTGACTCTGCGATCCACTTCCCTGCCGTCCTCATAGTATACATCTGTGATGATGCGGGTGATGGTGGTCCGCACCTCCTGGATGGTGCGCACATGTCTGCGGTGAGCCGGGCAGGCGGCTCTTCTGAGTGATGGAGACTCCGGTTCTCCCTGTGGAAACGGTGGGACACAGAAGAGGAGGTGAAGTTTGGAAGCTCGTTCTTTTCCAAGGTATGCCGTGGTTGTTCACGACGTCCAGACATGTGAATAAGTTTTGCATTTACAAAGTGCAGGAGCATCAGAGCTTTATTTATGTCACTAAAAGCTGATTTTTTTTTATTTATTTTTTTACAGCAGTTACAAATCAGCAACCAGGAAGAGGAGAGCTGTTGGAGTTTGGTGGAGACATGCCAGGCAGGAAAGGACACAGACTGAGAGACCAGGGGCGGAGTGGGACAACATTTCAGACCGGGAGTTTCATGGCCAAGACCCGCCCAGTTTTAGCCAAATTAAAAATTAGGCAAGAATTTAGCACGTAATATAAATGTTTAATTACAGGACTGAAAATAATCATAAATAAAAACCAAACAGGATTATAACAAAAAATTGTGTTTGAACAGAATATTCACAGTATGAATATGTAAACAAAGGCTTAATGGAACTTTTTATTACCATTTGAAAAAACATAGCCATCCATAAATCACCATGCATACAGAATAACTCCAGATTCCAGAATCGACAGCAGAAATACCAGCTTAAGAAGTGTGCTTGTTTCTGCAACCCTATTTATTATTTTGTCAAAGTCAATGGACTTGAGAATTTCTTTTTCTGTTGCCATGAGCATACATGCCTCCAAGTGCTCCTGACTGAGTGTGCTCCGTAGCCTGTTTTTATTAACTTCAGAGTGGAGAAGCTTCTCTCACATGTAACTTGAGACTACACAAAAATGTGCATGCCAGCCCAATGGGGAGGCATCTGTGAAGAGGTTGTATTGTGTCAGGATATGATGAACAGAAAACACAATTTCTGCAACAAGAACAGGTCAAGTTCCCTGTCTGCTTCACCTCGGCCCTCATGGCCTTCCTGTGTCATCTCAGTGCCTGTCCTGACAGTGAAATCCTCCAGAGGGGACTTTCTGGGATATTAGACTGGACATTTGTGTTGGTAAAGCGCTTACTGAGGCTCTCTCATCAGACCTAAACAGACTTTTACTTATTTCTGTAAGTGCTGAGCTGCTGAGTCCATTAAACTTTATCTCTGCAACGTTTTTAGGATCAAGGCAAGCAGAATCTGAGACCAGTTTGGCCCTCCATCTATTGGCTATCCATTGTCACTCACGCTAAACAGCCGTCAGGCCTGCTTCTCTGTCCTGCTTGGTCAGACGCGCTCTGGTGGACTCAACCAACTGTGAGCAAGGCAAAGGGGTGTTTGTGACAAGTGGTCGCTCCCAACCTACCGGTGCCGTTTCTTAAAGGGACGGGACGATTCAAAGCGAACAGCCCTGCAACGATTCTTTCATATTCTACCACGATTATTTTTTCTGAACAGACCGGTCGTGAATGAAGCGGCCCACCGGGAATTCTCCCGATTGCCCACTCCGCCCTTGTGAGAAACAGTTGCAAGACATTAAAAACACAGCAATTCTTCTCCATGACTAAGTAGAAAGGCTGCAATTCTTAAACGTGTTTCCTTAGAAAATCAGACGGTTTCCTTACAGATATAGTTCTTAAGGCTTTGCTTGATTTTGTGTAAATGTCCTGTTTTTGTGTGTATTTATTTTTAAACACTTTGCATTTCTAATGAGTGTTTTATTTGCTTTAATGTAAAGCGCTTTGGGTTTCAAAGGAATGAAAGGTGCTAAACAAATAAATGAAGTTTGAGTTCTCCATGAACCTCCATCTTAACGTGGTGGAGGGGTTTGAGAGACCTCAGGAGCTACGCCGTGTGGGGCTTCAGCCCCTGGTAGGGTCTCCCATGGCAAACTGGTGGTCGGTGACAAATCTGACAAAGAGCAGTTCAGAAGCCCTTGATGAGAAGTTCACCAGCAGCGGGCTGGTGTGAGCTTAATTGTGAGCCCTCAGCTAAGCTGCCATGTGCTGGAGTTCACCTCGGCGGTTGAGAGAGTCCTGTCCCTTCGCCTTCTGTTGGGGGACAGGTCTCTGACTGGAGTTTCGGCTTATGGGCCAAATAGCAGTTTAGAGTACCCACCTTTCTCTGTCTCTCTCAAAGAGGTACTAGGAAAGTGGAGGGGTGTGATTGGTAGGAATGGCTTCCCTGATCTAAACCCGAGCGGTGTTTTGTTGTTAGACTTCTGTGCTCGTCATTGTTTGTCCATTACAAACACCATGTTTGAGCACAAGGGTGTCCATGAATACACGTGGCATCAGCACACCCTCGGCAGGAGATCAATGATCGACTTTGTAGTCGTTTCAGGCGACCTTCGGCCGTGTGTCTTGGACACTCGGATAAAGAGAGGGGCAGAGCTGTCCACTGATCACTTGGATTGGATTTCTGTGTCTTGGCAGACCCAAACGTACTGTGAGGGTCTGCCGGGAACGTCTGGCTGAGCCCTCCGTCAGGGAAGTCTTTAACTCCCACATCCGGGAGAACTTCAAACAGGTATCGAGGGAGGCTGGTAACATTTAGTCTGAATGGACCATGTTCTCCACCTCCATTGTCTCTGCTGCTGTTCAGAGCTGTGGTCGCAAGTTCTCTGGTTCCTGTCATGGCAGCAATCTCTAAATCCGGTAGTGTACACCAGAAGTAAGGGATTCCGTCAAGCTGAAGAAGGAGTCCCATCAGGTCTGGCTGACCTGATAGGACTCCAGAGGCAGCTGACAGGTATCGGCAGTCTAAGCGAGCTGCGGTCCAGGCTTATAGAGGCAAAAACAGGGAGGAGTCCGGGAAGGCCTTGGAGAAGTTCTGGCAAACCGCCCGGTGCCTCAGGAGGGGGGGGGGGCAGTTTTCTGCAGGCACCGTTTTCAGTGCAGGTGGGGAGCTGCTGGCTTCAACTGCCGATAATGTCAGCAGTTGAAGAAATACTTTGAGGATCTCCTGAATCCCACTGACATGCCTCCTCTGGAGGAAGCAGAGGCTGAGGACTTTGAGGCGGGGCGGTCCATCACCCAAGCTGAAGTCACTGAGGTAGTCAATGAGCTCCTCGGTGGCAAGGCACCAGGAGTGGACGAGATCCACCCCGAGTACCTCAAGTCTCTGGATGCTGTGGGAGTGTCTTGTCCGAGACATATCTGCAGTATTGAACGGCAGCCAGGAACTGTGCCACCGAAGTTGATGGACTGATTATGTGGACAGGTGACTTTTCTACAGGTGATCAGTTCAAACAGGAGTCTTCAGTTCAGGTGTCAGGTTGATTAATAACTGGTCTGTCTGAACCAGAACTCTTAATGGTTACTAGAGGATCAAACACTTATTTCTATCAATGAAATGCAAATAAATGTATTTAGATTCTTTAAGGGGATTTCTTGATTTTCTTTGTGACCTTTTACCTCACTGTTTAAAAGAATATAAAGAAAAAAGGTTCATGCACATTTCTTTCTAAGGGCATGCTGCAGGCGACATGTCATAGCGAACACTCGGTAGGTGATGCGCAGGCATGTCATGTCACGCAAACCTGCCCCCACCCCAAAATCCTGTAGACTGTGCAAGAAGCCCCTTAGTGCTGTTCATGTAATTACTAACGATTAGTGTGCGTCACTCAGACCTCACGTGACAGCATCACCTGTACATCATAAGTGCATGGAACGTATCTTAGACTTAAGAGTACTTCACGATACATTTGCAAATACACACACAACAATGGTACGTTCCATTTTCATGACGTCTCTTAAGGTGACCGCACGAGCCTTAAATGAACTGTAAGACACGCCTGTGCTCCACTTCAGATGCAGTCGCTTCTCTCTATGACCCTCCATGGACCCGGACAACCCAAAAACCTGCAGCACCTACAGGGCTTAACCCTGTATAGGTGCATGTGACGAAGGGTTAGTCCACATGTGTTCATATGTTAAAGAGGAACTAACTTTGCCGCGCACCTATTTATTTGAAAACAGTCATCTCTCCGGTGTTAGCAGTGCGACTGTGAACAAGCTCATGCACGTACAAACCTTGGGGGGGGTGGAGGTGACCGTGCTGTTGGCTGCCTGCTGGGAGACCAGTTTTTGTGGGCCTGCTGGACCTGAGCGGGGAGCCTCGGGGCCCCCTCGCTGCTCCTCAGGCAGCTTGACGGCAGATTTGAAGCTCCCCTGCCGCGCTGCCGACCCCTCCTGCTGCAAGAGCTGTGATTGGCTGTTTGGCAGGCTGTGGCATCCACGTGATGGCGTCTGGGAGCTCTTCTTTGGGGAAGCCAACAACCCCTCCCTGGGAGATTCATAAAGCAACAACAAGAGATCAACCATTAGACCACACTGACCTGCGTCTTAGCAGAATTGCACACAAGATGTGGAGAACCCCACAAACATTAGCTAAAAGCCACTTCAGTCCACAGAACCCTCACATCTACAGATATCCCAACAAAGTTCTGAGGAGACTAGAAGCTGCAGTTATGTGACGACTCAGGAGTTAACGGAGAGGAGACGGGCACTGAACCAACAGGTCAGCAGCTTAACGGAAGTTTCCAGTTAAACCTGCTGGAGCTGGAGGTGCCAGAGATTAAGCTGAGGTTCTCTTTGGGAGAGACCAGGATGTAAAGGATCAGGAATGAATCCACCAGAGGAACAGATCATGATAGATGTTCTGGAGATCATAGCAGGGAAGCAGAATGGACACATTGAGAGGAGGAAAGGTGACGATGCTGGTAAAAGGAAGATGAGGTTAGAGCTACCAGGAAAGAGAGGAAGACCAAAGAGGAGGTTCATGGATGTAGCGGAGGAGGACATGAGGGTGGTTGGTGAACACAAATGATCTGCTATGGCACACCCTAAAGGCAGCAGTAGAAGAACTGCCGAGTCATTAACCAGTTACCAGGTATCTGAGGAGTCTCTTCACCAACTCAGCAGCTCAAAAGGAAAGAAACGCTTTGGAAGAACATGTGTGTGAATCTTAAAGTGACCCTGGAGTCCAAAACTCTGACTCCATCTACTCACTCGACAGCAGTGGTGTTGCTCCCAGGCTGGACGTCCTCCCCTGCCTCCTCCTGCCGGTGCACCTGCCGCACTCGGGTGAACACAGAGGGACTGCTGCAACAACACAGTCCAGCAACACCAGTTCAGGGACGGCAGAAACCCGAGGCTGCATCCAGACATCTGATGCTAAGAACACACCAGGCAACTGTTGCGCGTTCAAGAACGCACTGGATTCGGATTCTAGTACGCACCTTTATCATGCAGTGTTCACACAGAACTGTTGCCATCTGATACTAGGATATGTACTCAATCAGAAGAGGTTTGGAGCAAAATGTCAAAGCAGTGGAAATCTGGTGAATCTTGCTCCCGGCTTTTCTTTCACAGCTCTATTCTGATATATAAAAGACTTGGTGTCATAGAATTCCACAAACTACAATTATTAATTTCTCTGTCATGATTCATTTTTAAACGGTCGACACTTCCATGAATTGAAAAGGACACCATCCATCCATAACCAAGGACACCAAATCTGAGTCTCTGATGGGTCAAAGTTCAACCGGTTTAACCTTTAAAGTGTGTTCAGCGGCCGTGTTTTGTAAGTAGAGCCTGCAAAACTCAAAACTTGTGTAGCTACGCGTGAACGCGAGTTTTGACCACAGAAGCCTGAAATGTGCATTACAGTGGCTTGCAAAAGTATTCACACCCCTTGAACTTCTCCACATTTTCTCACATTTTGACCACAAACAAATATATTTTATTGGATTTTTATGTGAAAGATCAACACAAAGCTGCACTTACACTTGTGAAGTGGAAAGAAAATTATACAAGAGTTCCATTTATTTTTTTTACAAATAAAAACACCTGAAAAGCGCAAAAGTATTCACCCCCCTTTCCTCTGAGTGCAACAATTGCCTTCAGAAGTTGCTTGATGATTGGAGACTGATCAAATGTTGACTTCATGACTTCATAGAGTCCTCCTGTGTGTCATTTATCTCAGTACACAAATCCAGCTGTTTAGTGACAGTCTCTGTGGTTTATCAAGAGAATATTGGGGAGAAAACAGCATCATAAAGTGTAAGGAACACACCAGACAGGTCAGGGAGAAAGTTGAGGAGACATTTAAAGCAGTTAGGCTAGAAAAAGATTTCCCAAACTTTGAACATCCCATGAACCACTGTTCAGTCCATCATCCACAAATGGAAAGAGTATGGCACAACTGAGAATTGCTGAGAATTGAGTCTGCCTTGATGCAGAGGAGGCCCGATCCGATTCTGAATCATTTGGCTTTGAGTATCTGCAGACACAGAGTCAGCTTTTATGATCCGTCATAAACAGATCTGTTTTTTCTACCATTTTTCCTTTATTAATTATCTTTTACCATTGAACTCTTAAACAGAGCGCTTCTTAACAATCAAGTAAAAATAGTGTAACTATTAACTAGTAAATAACAGGTGATAGTCATGTGAGAAGGTTTGGTGACTTTCGCTTTAGTATCTTTAAAACTATT
Source organism: Adrianichthys oophorus (assembly GCA_036245035.1). Lineage (NCBI taxonomy): Eukaryota > Metazoa > Chordata > Actinopteri > Beloniformes > Adrianichthyidae > Adrianichthys > Adrianichthys oophorus. The sequence continues at coordinate 12,895 of BSAI01004239.1, read as the reverse complement.
GAACATTTTGATCAGATGTCATTCATATCTGCATTACAATCTCAGACAAATAAATGAGGAGTTTCTTTTAAAACCGTTGTTGAATAAATCTGATGATGAATGTTCATGGCTATCTTATGTCAATGGAACCATTTATTAGCTTCAGTTGTTTTCTAGAGATGATTGGATTCTTTATTTTAACCTATTGAGACCTGGCATCAACATGGGTGGACATCAGATTTGGGGTCTTGGGGTTTGTCTGCAGCAGGAGAACGCCGTTCTCAGAAAAAAAGAAACACAAACCCCGTCTTTTCTCCGTTAAAGGCATTTGTAGGTTGTTCTTTGGGTTAAAACAATCCAACAGAGACACTTGGTGTCAGTTTCAAATGTTTGATTAAAGAGTTATTAATCCCGGAAGTCTGAATCTGGGAATATCTTGCTGTCTTAGCTTAGTTTAGCTTAGCTGAACAGTTGTTGTGCACCTCCTGCTCAAACTAGCGCCGTAATATATTGTGGTGATCCGTTCATGATATGCAGACTTCAAATAGAATATTTGTGTGGATAAATAAGCTTGAAATAGAAAGCGCTGATCACAATAAGAATAAATAAATATCTGACATTGATCGGGAGACATCAGATTTTCAATCGAGTCATAAACCATGTGATCGGGTTGATTTCTGATCATGAGATCAGATCGGGACACGCCTGGCACCAATTGTTTGTCTAGACCCCTGGTGCACACAGCTGCAGCAGCTCATGCGTGAAGCTGGAGTGTGTGGCTCAGCACGCTCTCACCTGGGGGCTGCCGTGGAAGCGTTGGTGACCTTGACCACAGCTGCGTCCTCCTCTGACAAAGCTGGCTCTGAAAGGCCAGAGTGAGATGATGAGGAGGTGTGAGGAAGAGCTCGAGGCCCCAGAGGGAGCAGACACTCACTCTGCAGGCTGAAGCGCTCAGAGCTGCCCTCCTCCACAGGCGTCACCAGCTTCATCCTCAAACTCAGCTTTCCGTCCACCGAGGGGGAGTCAGCCCCCACCACATCCGCAGGCACATCCGACTTTTCAGAAAAAGTTTCTGCACAAAAATCAACGTGAAGATCAGGGAGTGTCAGCCGAGGACTAACCTCTGGATTTGGGGAGGGGTCGCACCGATGGGGGTGCTGTGTCTGAGCGTCTGCCTCAGCTGGCTGACCAGAGGTGGCGTGGCGCTGGCAGGGGGGCCTGTCAGCTCTCCATCTTTAGGAAGAGTGAAGTGAAAGGAAATATCTGGAAGACAGAAGCAGAACTGGAATCAGAGGCTGGATGTGGGACGATGGCGGTTTGAAGTTTGACAGAGCAGCTGTCTGGGGGGATCAGGACACAAGCAGCCGTCACAGAGCTCACCTCCTGAGCTGTCGCTCAGACTTTTGTCCGGCGGGCTCTGAGCTTCACGCCCAGACACATCATTGCGGGATCTCCCGTCTGAAGCCTGGAGCCCCTCTTTGTGGGGAGGAGTGTTGGAGATGTGGATGCGTCCGTTCTCTCTGTCTGCAGGCCTCTCTCCTCCCTCCTCCTCTTCCATGTGTTCCGGGGACAGCAGCTGACTCTGGGACAGGACCAGAGCCAGGCCCGACGGGCCTCCTGCATGCTCCTCTTCTTCATCACATCCTACCCCCCTCTCTTTGTCCGTCTTTGTTCCGTGCTGATGAGCTTCTTCAGACGGACTCGTGGCTGTTCCTCCTCTGGAGTCAGCCATGGCGGGCTGAGAGATAACGGACTGTGAAGGCAGGCTGCTGGGTGTGGCCTGTCTGCCATCATCCTCTCCATCCAGAGAGGTGTGAGGGTGCTTGTCCAGTTCCATCACGGTTTGTTCATCCTCCTGTGACTGTGAAGGAGGAGCACCACTTTCTCCACTTGGATCAGAGCTTTGAGTCCTACAGGAGCCGATGTCCCTGCCGTGCACCTCCTCCGGCGCCTCGATCTGCGTGGCCTGACTGTCCTCCTCTGGGCTGCACTCCTGCTGGTTGCAGCTCTCAGAAAGCTGCAGAGAGGAAAACTGTGCTGGATCCAAACATGGATCAGAAGACGGCGACTTCTCCTGTGGCTGTGAGGCCTTCTGGCTCTGCGTCGGCACGAACACGTTCTGAAGAAACAGAACAGGAACGTCAGACTTCAAGAACCAACATGGAAGTAAAAGAAGACAAACAGTGGAAACCTAAAAAAGGCCCGTTTGAAGGGTGAGTGAAGAAGAATCCATAAATGATGGATGAGTTTATCTTTCTTCAGTTTAGAGGGTTTGATAAACTGAAGTTCCAGCTTCCTCCTTTGTCTCCCTGGTGTCTGTTTTAGAAGGATTTGTTTGAGCGATCCGATTCTCTGACCTAGAATCAATCCAGAACATCTTCATCCAAAACTTCAACAGAGTGACTCAGAGATAAATACCTGCTACTGAACAGTGCAGCTGAAATTTTGGTAACACTTTATAACAACTACCCAAACTAAACTGTTAGTTATTGAGTTATAAATGACTCGTTTGTTAAGGATTTATAAATGTAGGGTTATTAGTCATTAGTCAGTAATTTAGTAACAGCTTCTTCATGATTTATTACTAATCAATAAGGTGGAGTTAGAAATCATTATTATAAAGGTAACAGGTCATTTATAACTAAAAGCTTGTTAGTAATCTGCTGTCTATCTATAAGGTACATTTATGCATCCTTAAACTGTAAACTGTTATTTAACATGTATAAGTCAGTAACTAACTGTTTAATAATGACTTGTTAACTACCTTTAACGGGTAGTTATTAGAAAGGGTTACTGAAGTTTTCCAGATTCTTTGTGTTTCTTCAATGTATTCTTTCTTCAAAGTGTAAATGAAATAAGTGTACAAACAAACAAACAAACAAGTAAACAAGAATGAATGTCAAATCCATTGGAGTTTGATCAAGTTCATTCCACTGTAGTGTTTCCACATCAGAATAATCCAAAGAACACTATTAGAACGTTCTAGCACACTGTATGATCACATGACTTTGTAAATGTGTAAAATTGTAAAAGTGTTTCCACACATTGGACTGGAATGATGCTGATCAGTTTTACTGCATCACATGGGTGTTGTTCACTGTGATGGACTTGGTCGCTTTTGCGTTTTAGTAAAATAAACTGTGTATCAATCCAAATGATGTTCTCGAATATCAATATAATCGATCTATTTCATTTTGAGATGATTTATAACGGTTTAAGTCGATTGGATTCTGCCTCAGACAGATGGATCTGGTTGGATCGTAGGAATAGAATGGATTTGTTGATTGATTAATCGTTCCACCCCTGCCGTTTTCACTCCTGGTTTGGATCATCTCTGGAGTTTATCTTCAGGTTTTACGAGCATGGCCGGACAGAAAGGATCACTCTGCTGCGTGGGCTCTTTCCCTCACGGATCATTTTTGGGTTTCTCGGGCCTGACGGAACAAAAAAAAAAGAAGTTCATACGTGAGAGAACTCAGGCTGGGAGGGAACGGGAAGGAGGCGCTCAAATCCAAAACCCGGCGTGCTCTGGGACACAGGAGTGGAGGCAGAGGGGTGTGGCTTAGAGGTGTCCATGGCTTCCCCAGCACCTAACGGATCAAAGTCACATTTTAACCTTTGACTGGGTCAGTCCAAACTGTGTAGCAGCTTCAGCTCTTTACCGTTCTGGGCTTCTGGTTCTGTTGGTGAGCTGGGAACTATCAGAGGAGTGTGGGGGAAGTTGTCTGGGGTGGGGGCCACATAATCCACAGAGCCCCTGAAGTAAGAACAAGAGAACAGAGACAGGTTGAGGTCCCTCCGTTCAGCGGGTTTACCAGCGGGTTCCTGAGAGAGCAGCAGGGACTGACTGGGACAGGCTGTCCTGCACCAGAGTGCCCTGTCCAGACAGGTGAAGCAGTCGCAGGGTGTGGGATGGGGTCAAGGAGGGGTGGCTCTGATGATCCGACTCCGACACGGTGCTGTCCACTGCAGCACCTGACAGAACAGAGGACACAACGTGATGCTGACAGGGACGAGAGGGAGAAGGCACTCCTGCAGGAAAGGGCTGAGGAGACACAGTCAGAACCGGGCGTGAAGACCCACTCTGATGACAGTGATAGTTTTGCTCTTTTTAACATGTTCTTGATGAGGAGGATATGTTTAAAGACACTTTAGTTTGAAATGGCATTTTGAGTCCATTGTTCTGTCATTTATTGCATAAGTTATGTTTTAAAAATACTCTGATAGGTGGAAACTGCAAAGTAGGATTACAGATGTTTCCAGGCGGTAAACTCCTCACTTTGTACACTTTTCCCAGACAGAAGTGAACATTTTCACACTTTTCTCTCGTTTAAACTCTCAAAGCTCAAACCTTCATTGAAAAATAAAACCAGGATTATAGAATGAAAACAAAGATATGATTGCCATCAAAGATTTCTGGAGATTTGGCAAACTGAACTCATACTGGAAAGGAGATAAGGCACCGAGGAGACTGACTGACACGGTCAACAGTTAAAGACTGTATGGATAACTCCAATATTGCCCGCCATGTTTACTGCACCAGTAATGTTAAGCTGGGGTTGTGAGGGGCTGACGGCAAATGAGAGAGCGTGTAAACAGAGAGCTCTGAGGAAACAGTGAGGGGAAGTCCTGCTGCTCTACAGGTTTTAGATTTGGCCAAAAAACAGCCTCATCATAGTTAAAGACCACTGGGAACAGTTTGAAACAAGATCCAAAAATGATCGGAGTGGGACTTCAACATCCAGATGGTTTCCCTGAGTTAGTGTTTCTGTATGAGACAGTGTGTGTTTGTGTGTGTGCCACATACTCACTTCAGGATCTGCAATAAGCCTTTAACAACATACCCGTCTTGTCTGCATCAAACAGGTCTTCCTGTGACGACAGGATCTCCCGGTCCTGCCGGTCCTGCTCAGCGCAGCCTGACGCGTTCTGGGAGTGCAGCAGGACCTGGAGGCTCGGCTGCCAGGCGGACCCCGAGGAGCTGCTGGAGCTCACCTCAGACCTGGAGGAGACACTCTGGGTTAAAAGCGGCGCGCTGACGGTCTGCAGTGATGTCATCAGGCAGCGTACCTTGGTGCCGTGACGCTTTGACTCTCTGCACACGCACTCTGCTCCGCTGGGATAACAGAAGGCAGGAACCAGACAGACCCGTCAGACCACCGAGAACATGAACCAAGTCTCACGGCTATGGCGCTCAGACCAACACGCCACCGTGCACACACACAACCACAACAACCTCAATCAGACCTGAGCTTCTGGGCTTGTCGATGCGGGAGGGGCAAACTAAGACCTCCTCAGCCTGGAGATCCTGACTCTGAGAGAGCTCCAGAAACCCCAGGTTACAAGATTCTCCTGAAACACACAGCAGTGCTGAAGGGACGCCCCTGATCCAGATCAGACCCGACCCCATCCACATGTTCTACGCCTGTTCCCCCGCCGCCCACAGCCGTGCACACACCCGTGTTGCATACCTTCAGACTGTGTGCAGTTTGTTGTGGAATCCGCTCCAGAATCCATGTCTGCACACCTAAAACAGGAAATGACATCACTACATGTGCCTGAGCATCTTCAGAGAGTGGTGTCCTCCAGGCGTACCCTCTGCTGTTCTGCACTGGACGGCCGCCAACAGCCCCACAGTGCTCCTGCGGGGCTGGCTGTGCGTCGGTGTCTGCAGGAGGACAACAGAACCGGGTCAGGACTCTAGTGATGCGGGTGCAGCTGAAGGTAAGACAAACACCCACCGGATGCAGGCTGGCTGTCAGTCTGGGAGCTTCTGCTGCCCAGCGGGGACGAGATCAGCTCCTGGATCCCAAAACACCTTCAGGTCAGTTCAAGGACACTCATTGGCTGCATCATCCACCTGACCCCAACCATCACGCTGTTGTGAGCATGCTCAGTGTGCCTAATGAGTCTGACTACACGCTTTTTCTCACGCCGTGCACGTGTGGTTTGAGTTGGTTCTGACAGCCTGGTTCCCGCGCGCGCACGGTGGCGTTTTCTAGTTGTTTGTGTGACCAGCTTTACCTGTAGGACTGTGATCTGCACCTGTGCGCGTGCCTGTGCCACTAGGCCCGCACGCGGCTTCATCAGAACAACCCCTGCTCGGTGCACCGGGCGGATGGCGGCTTACCAGGACGGGGCTGCGGGAGGCGGGCTGCAGGATGGACAGGCGGCGGGCCAGCAGGGCTCGGTAGCTGCTCTCCGGGTCATCCTCCAGAGCGGCGCTGTCCGGCTGGGAGTCCTCCACGATCAGGCACGGGTTTTCCGGCTGCGACAGGCTGGAGTCCAGGTCGCTTCCACTGGGATCCATCAGATCAGGAGAGCCGGAGGCGGGTCGCTGTTAGCTGGACCGGCGACACCGAAACAACCAAGGTGGACATGTGAGCAGTCACCGGGGAGGAGCCAGCGCGAGCCTGCTAGCTTGCTAGCCAAAGGCACGGCGCGCGTGCCTGCCGCAGCACAGCGACCAAAGGCGCGATCATGCGCTGGACAAACGCGAACAAACAAAAACATCCACTCTTCCCCGAGACAACGCCCACTATCGCTGTGTGCCGCGGGAAAACGAGACGGGAGCTGTTTGGTTGGCTCCGGAAAAGATATGACGTCATTTAAAAAAGCGACGTAGGATTCCCCCCCACCCCCCCACCCTTCCATATCAGCAAACAAAAGAAAAACAGCGTGGCGTAAATAATCTGAATTGCCTGACTTGAAAGTTGGTAATTGGTGAAGAAAAAGCATATTTGAAAAAAAAAACGTAAGAACAGTCCAAATAAGGTTATGCAGATTTTCCTGGAAGTCTCTGTTGGCACATCAATGTTCATGGAGCCGCAGTGAAAGTGTGGCCTAACTGAGCACCGCGTGCGCGTTCATGCGTCCACGGGCGTTCAAATCCAAACAGAACGACACCGCTGGAGAACAAAAACGCTTATAAAAGCGGGTCAACTCCTGAAAAAACAGGTCATGTGTCTCGAGGAGAAGAACCAAACCCCTCTCTAACCACTGATGACAGACAAGGATTCAGAATCCTTATTGAAGAAAATCTGCTGGGCTGCTGTTGAGATTCCCTCAGTGAGCAAAGTTAAAACGGATTAAAATCCAGAGACAGGATTTCTCTGGATTGGACAGTGTTCATGTGTATGCATGGGTTTGGCTACTGTTGTCTAATACTGCAAGTTTAAAAAATTCACATTTTATAATCAGATGGCTAAAATGAAGGGGGATAAATCTAAAGTGTCAAACACACACATACAAAACACAAATGTCTACCTTCATAAAGACCCCAAAAGTTTCACAAGTCAACACTACCTCACACAGCCACACTGATGGTAGCAGGCATTCAGCCTCTGCAAAGGATCTGGACAATGGAGAGGAAACAGTCCAGAACTACATGGGGGAGGTGGTCAATGACCTGCAGAGCACTGGGACCACAATCAAGAAAGTCTAGCAGAGACTGTTATTTTTGTGGCAGCAGAAGACATGCAACTTCACAGCCAAAGGGTGGTGCAGTTTTACACCACCATCGTGTGGTGTGCTGGAGCCAAATCCAGGGACAAACTCATCAAAATTACCCCTCAATTTCTCCTCCAGCTGGTTGTCCCCACTGCTCATAATTTTTTTTAAACTGTCCAACAGCTGAGCAAACATAAATGAGCTGAGAGCTCCTTGTTTTAGACAAATTTTACTGTTACAATCTGGGGTTATAAATCATCGGACACACAAGGTGTATATTTGTATAAACCCCTTTTGTAATTTAAACTAAACTTTATTTATAATAATTATGTTTGTATTCTTTTTTTGTTGGACCGGACAGAAAAGAAAGAGGGGAAGAAGAGAGGGGGATATCGGGGGGCACAAAAGAAAAGAGGAAAAGGGTGGGTTATAGACATTGGAGGATGACTACAGGGGAGAGAGGGTAGAATCAAGAGAGGCAACAAGATGTTGGAAATTAACATTTACACTTGACTGTAATGATTATTAGTCATAAATGGGCTGAGCCTGTCCACACACTCAGTTGTTAAGGTGTACTCACGCTGAACGCAATTTGGGCGGCAGAGGCGGCCAGTTTCAATGGAAAGTCAATGGTTTAGAATTGAGGTTCTGTGGCACGAATTGAGCGGCCGAAGTTGCGTGAAAGTCTGGAAAAAGCACGAATTGAACGGCCACCGCTGTTGGCCAGAGTTTAAAAAATCTGAACTCTGGGGAGGAGGCTGTGTCTCCTCAGCCAATCAGGGACTTCACTTCATGCATATGACATTTTCAGTGACAGCGGGGAGAAAATATCCAAAATGGTGGATCGATCCATAGTTCTCCTGAACTTCCATTCATTTTCTTAAACCGCTGTATCTCTTTCTGGGCAGCGGGGTTTCCAGAACCCGTCCCGGTTACTGTTGGGTGAAAGCGGGTTCACTCTAGAGAGTCTGTCACAGGACCAATGGAGCTGTAGTGGAAACGCTCACTATGCCGACTCCCAGGAGAGGAGCTGACAACCAGACAGAGGACCACTACTGGATGGAAAAGCAGTCTGCTCAGACCTCCGGAACTTTAGGATGTTTTCTTATTTTCATTGAGACAATAATAAATAAGGTCCCCTCATTTTATTCTTGTTTTTATTTTTGCCCTCTCATGTTAATGCGCGACAGTAAGCATTTGAACTCGGTCAGAGAGAGATGGAAACACAGCAGAAGCAGCCGTCAATCAGACACAACAGCAGAAGAGAAGCTCACTGGAACTAAAGGGAGAATAAATGTTCTTATAAACCCAAACATGGAGACGTGATCACTGATGTTTTTGTAGAGCTCGTTGACAAAAATAAACCTGATCTCTAGACATCATCTGTGTCTCCCATGTATTGTAAATGAGATAAACAGACGCAGCTCCATGTAGTAATACGGCTAAAAACATTAGCTGCTAGCTCCATGTAGCAATATGGCTAAAAAAATTAGCTGCTAGCTTCATGTAGCAATATGGTTAAAAACATTAGCTAGCTTCATGTAGCAATACGGCTAAAAACATTAGCTGCTAGCTTCATGTAGCAATCAGGCTAAAAACATTAGCTGCTAGCTCCTCCCACACGTGAGCGAGGCGACGAGCTTAGGGAACGCATTTTTGGCCACGCGGCGAGCAGCAAATTCTCCATGCGGTGAGAAAGGGGTGGGCCACACGAATTGCATTCGGTGTGAATGCACCTTTACAAACATACCTGTTGACTCAAGAGTCTTTACAAACTTGTCAACATACAGTTCACATGCAAACCTATGCATACGAACCAACACATGCAAAGAACCTCATTGCGTCATACTAACCAATTTTGCACACATCTCGTCACCATGAGGAGCAGAGAGTTTGGCTGCTCTGCCCCGCAGTTCTGGAACTCCCTTCCCCTTGACCCCAAAAACATGAATTCAGTCTCTCAATTTACTAACGAGCTAAAAACTCCCCTTTCCGACTTGCATTCTCTCCTGTAACTTGAATGCACCGGCCTGTTTTATAACTGTAGATTTGTAACTGTGTATTTTTACTGCTGCTGTGTTTTTAACAGTGTCTCTATTTTTTGTATGGTGACCTTGTGTTCAGGGAAAGGTGCCAAACACATACAATGTATTGTTATTATTATTATTGAAACCCGCTGAAGATCTATAGGAAACTTTTGACCTCTGTCATTAAAACCGGGGTTACGTTCCAAAGTATTGAGGTGAACTTTTCTTATTGACTAAATGTTTACTTTCTGCTCCATTATATTAATACATTCTTTAGAAATCAAACTGTGTGAATTTCTGGATTCTGTTTTTACATTCCATCTCACAGTTGAAGTGTATCTTTGATGAACATTACAGACCAAACTCAGCTTTTTACGTGGAATGAACTTTCTCTGGAGAGGACATTTGTAGACCTAAACATCTCACGACCTCTCCATACAACTCAATTCATTCCTTTTTGGTGTCTACAGGGGACATTTTGGAGCTTTTCATGATACCAAATGTGAAGCGGTGGGGCTCTGGGAATTGTAGTTTTTGGTGGACTTAAAACATTTTTGACTGGACGGTTTTTATTTAAATCTGGTGGTCAAGAGGCTGTGGTAAGCCAGATCCTGCTTCCTGTCTATCAGTTTAATTTCGGGTAACTGACAGCTGCAGGAGGAATGAGACATGTCTTTTTGGTAAGGTGTACAGTGAGGCACTGGTGACTGGTCACAATCAAAGCCCTGACTCGAAGCTGTGCTGCTGCATGCCCTCATGGTTGTGGGACTTGCTTTGAGAGGATATAAACGAATACCCAGCATTTTCCTTTAGATCATCTCTAAATTAGAACTTTGAGTAAATTATTTTTTTTCCTGTCAGACTAATCTGAAATAAGCCAGCTACCATCAACCAGCTTTAAAGGCCTCCTCACTGAGACTGAGTCCCCCATGACCTGAACCATGCATAAGTGGAAGGTGGTGGAGGGATGATGGTCTGACCTCAATGTCAGTAACCTCTTGAGCAGAGAAGATCTTTCTAGAAACACTGGTGGATTGTTTTTATCCAAGATGAATGCAGCACGTCATCAGAAGATCCTGAAGGAACACTGTCACTTCAACGTTGTAACGCATTACAACGATCCAAAACACAAGGCCGAGTCCACCTGCCATTGGTTCCGACAGAATAAGGTGAAGGTTCTGGAGTGGCCGTCTCAATCTCCTGACCTCAGTTTTACTGAGCCACTCTGGGGAGATCTAAAACGGACGGTTCAAGCAAAACATCCCAAGAATTCCAAGGAACTTGATTCAGGTTAAGAACTGAAGTCTGTCGACTTTTGAACAGGGTCATTTGGTCATTTGTTGTCATTATGATTTAAAAGGGGTGAACAGAATTTGTTCATTTTTGCTAACTATGTGTGGAAAAAACGTTTTTCTTTGTTGTCATTCCTATTCTTTGAATATACATTATAATTTTCTCTAGGGTATGTAAGCTTATGAGCACAAGTGTAAATGAAAGATGTATAAACTAGTTTCCATGAATTCATGGCTTTACTCTGCAGAATGCTTTCCTTCAGTTGAAATTCGGTTGTGGCTTCAGGCTCTGAGAGAAACTGCAGACACTAAGACAGTAGGATTTGGATGATTTTGTCACCATGGTTTGACAGCCTCGGTTACCATGGAAACAGCGCATTTCTGCGTCTCCGGGGCCTTGGTTTTTGCATATCACAGAGGAGGAAAAACAGAAAATACCTGTTAGCTGAGTGACTGATGCTGGGAGGAGAAGCGTTCAGAGCTAAAACTACGGGAACAGCAGCTCTTTTAAAATGACTGGAAGGTTCTACTGATTTATCATTACATTCCTTTTAGTGCACATCTGATTGCAGCTGGCAGGTCTGAGCAAACACATGTGACATGCCCACAGCACACGTCTATGTGAATGCAGCCGTTTCCAGATGTCTTCCTCTGTCAAACGTTCCATCCTCCTGCACTCAGTGTCTGCGCAGACATCGGCTGCAGAGCCCAGAAAAAAATTCAGTGACCTTCCCGCTGGGAGACGCCTGTACCACCATCTGAACTGCTGCTTTTGGGTATTGATGCTCAGGCTCCAAACTCTGTCCATCTTTTAAAGCATTTGTTCAGAAGCCACACATGGGTTTGCTTCCAAATACTTATCCATGTGGGCTTTCCCAAAATGTCATTGCCCTGAAATTTCTGACATGGCTGTAAAGTTTGGAAATACATCCACTCTAAAACAGTCTCTGCAGCTGTGCCAACACCTCTCAGTTTTCTGATAACCAGGAGCAACTGGCTGAACTGGGCTGGAACAGTTCAACTGCTTCTAAAAAGAGTGTGGAGACCTGGAGGAGGCCGTTCAAACCCTGAGCTATGCACAGATGGAGCACGCCTGACCTTACAGAGCCGAGAGCATCATCTCCACATGTGTCAGTCCCTCTGCGTGTTCCCTCCCCAGCAGACACCTCAGCGGCCCCTGGGAGTTCACCTCCTCCCCTCAGGGTCCTCTGAAGGTCCAGAAAACGTCACAGGTCGGGGATGGTTTCTGACCTCAGACCTGCTGAACGGCTCTTCATCCCGGACGCGCACGAACGCCATGAGGCAGAGGAGTGGACGCGCGGACCGCAGGCGTGCACGCGCACCATTGTCAGCCATCCGGATTCACGCGCGCGTTGAACCTTTAACGCTTCACCGAGTCTAACGCAAAAACGGAGAAAGAGCGTACCTGCGGGTCCGTGCGCGCGGCTCTGCGGCGGATCAGTGCAGGAGGGAGGCGCGCAGCATCAGCCCTGCCCTCTGCCAGAGCCGGGGTGTGCGACACGCGCGCACGTCAGGATGCAAAGGCATTTTTTACACAGCGCATCAGCGTCCCGCACAGAAACGCTTCCTCAGTGCGGGAGCTGCGGGTTCATGCGGCGCAGACGCGCTGATGTTGAGCGCAAACATCTGCAGACACGATTCTCTGACGCTTCCCACTGCTAAGCATGTTCAGAGAGGACACCAACCGTTTCAAGTTTCCTCCTCTCAAGTTACTCTATTTATTACGACGTTACCCTAATGGAGTTGACCTAAATGCAGTTCTCTTCATACACAGCAGGGGGCGGTAAGGGTTGAGTTCTGTGGTGACGCACAGCTGGAGGCCCCCCTCCGTAAACATGGAGGTTTTGCTCAGCGTTAGTGTGACTACAGGGATGGGTTTCCTGATCGTGATGGTGTGATATCTTCATACGTTTTTCAAACTTCCTTGGAACTAACTAACCCTCAACCCCTTCAGGGTGCTGAAGGTCCCGTAATCCCAGAAGAACACAGCGGACCCATGCTTTCATTCAGGATCCAGGATTGTTCTTCTGTTTACAAGCATTACAAACCTCCCCTTTTCCAGCACATTACACCTATTCTCCATCAGCTTCACTGGCTCCCCGTCCATCCAAAAATTAACTACAAAAT